>JABSTQ010006130.1:0-237220 GCA_013358835.2 Ixodes persulcatus
CTGCTGACTGCTCTTGTTTTCCGTGGCCAAGATTTTCAAGGCGTCGCAGGCTTCGGTCTTTTCCGCTCCTCGACATGACGATCTGCTGAGTGCGTCTTCATGTGGCACTGAGGTACCACTTCTATGTTCTATGCTGAACCTGAACTGTAACTTCAGTCGCCATCGGCCTACTCGTAATGTCAAGTTCCGCTTGCTGAGTGATCTACGCAGTGCGTTTCAGTCGGTAGCAAACAAAAAGTCAATGCCTAGAGGATACGGTCGTAGACGCTCTAAAGTCTAGACCACAGTGATGGTCTCGAGCTTGTAAGAGTCGGTGGCATTACAAGGGAGAGGGAAGGAGACGGGAGTGGGGGGGGGGCGTGGGCGGATCTCCCCGGACGCAGTGCTCTAGGGGGTGTCGCAATACCGCACAAGAGCCGGGGGAGGGCTACCGCCCTGGGTGCCACTGACCCTAGTGATTCCACTGGTAAGAGTGATACTGCAGCTCGGCCCTCGAGGTTTGTCAGCTGACATAAATGACAGGTTGCATTCTTTCATTTATCTGCTCAAGTATTCAATAAATCGTCTGAAGCAGCTCGTGAGTCCAACAAACTGCCTAACCACATGCAGCTTTTTTGGTCGAGGGAAGTCCGCCATGCATTTCGCGTTGAGCTCACGGTGTTTCATTCCTGATGGCTCAATGTGGAACCTGAGGTAAGTTACTCTCGACGCCAGGAATTTGCTCTTCTTCAATGGGAGTGTAACGTTTACATTTCGGAGAACGTGGAGAACCTCTTCCCAGGTGCGCTAAACCTTCGTCGGAATCTTTTGATGGGATCAACTTGTCCTCCATATAGGCCAACGCCACTCCGTAATGCAGAGGACCCAGCACGACGCTCATCATTCTCTGGAACACGGCGGGTGTGTTCGTAAGTCCAAATGGCATCTGTAAGAATTTGTAATGCCCATCCGGTGTGGCGAAGGCAGTCTTTGCACGTGACCCGTTTGCAGCAGGAACTTGATAGTGTCCCGACGCTAGGTCGAGCATTGTGAAGTAGCTTTTTCCTTGCAGTCTGTCTTGCTAATCCTGAATCAACGGCAATGGGTGACAGTCCCTCTTGGTAACTCAGTTGAGCCCTCTGTAGTTAATACGGAGTCGCTTTTTGCCACTTTTCCTTTTTTTGCAAGGAGTAGTGGGCTTGCATATGGCAATGAAAAGTCCTGAACGATTCTCGCAGATTTCAGTTTGTGAATAGCTTGATTTACCCGGTGGCGCTGATAGTACGGAAGTGGATACGAACGAAGCGATACAGGTCTCGCATCTTCGACAGTTTCGATGGTTACCTCTGCCTTAATGGTCTCGCCAAGCTCGAAAACATCTTTCGCGAAGCAATCCCAATAATTGCTGAGCAAGTCCAGCAACTCTTCAGCCTCGTCAGACGTCACTCGCTCCCCAATGTGCAGTTCTGCCAAAGTAATCGGTTGGCAGGTCTTACCTCGTGTGCAGACATTTCTCAGCTCGCTGTCTGGTTCTCACGTTTCGCCACGCCACAATATCACCTTGAGCAATTCAAAGTTCATTCAACAAAACATTCATGTCGGGGATCACTCCGTCCCCCTCACCGCTGACTCCCAAGACGCAGGATGGAAAAGAATGTTCTCTATTCCATGTCGTTCCGTTTGCCAGAGTTGTGCAGCACCGTTCATTGCCTCGCGCATCGCCGTCTAGATGGTCGCTAGTGTCACTGGAAGTCGAAGGGGCCACAGCTGTAGTTCAGGGGCTGTCCGTGTGCATTCGGCAATTCTGTGTTGGCCTCTATTAGGCGGTGTTTCGTTATTCGCCTCTGGCGGCCGAGTCGAGACGGCAGGTACGTCCGGCAGGCTATTTGCAGTCCCTTGGATCACTTCTTTGCTTTAGTTGACTTTGTTGCCGCCATGGTTGCTCGCTGAAGTGGCCTCTCTTGGTGCCCTTCCATGTCATGGTGAAGTACTTGGTGGCCGATTGATGATTTGCCTCTCTTGGAGTTTATCACACTTCTGGAGTGCTAGCGTCAGGGGTACCAATTAACGGTGTGGTTGCATTTACCTGTTAATTGAATTAAAACTTTAAAGGTTACATTGAATAGGGGTTACATAAAGGTTGCAGTTATAGAGTGGTGTTGTGTTTCGCTCGGCATTGTCAAATTTAATATCCGCCTCGCTTCCTCTTGTGTACAAGAGAGGGCGACCTTGATCTCCTGACTGCTGACATTCTTCACAACTTGCGCACCTTGTTAGCCAGGCTGTCCGACCCGAAATCCTGGACTAGAAGCCACATGTTCCAACTCGTACTTCAAAACATTCTAAACCAGCTTTGGAGGGTGTGGCAGCCAGAGTCGTCAAAGTGTTACTGCACTGATTGTGGTGCGAACCCCTCCCGAATCGACTTCAGTTCGCAGTGTCCCCTAAAACTCGGATGGCATTGCTGAAGCTAGCAAAAAGCTCGGCTCGTGCAAAATTTGTACTAGTTCATCCTACAATCCCAAGTCCAGTAAGTCGGGTTCATACTGTGCACCTTGCACTACCCTCTTGTGCTCCATGCCGTCTTCGATTGCGCCGTTTGTTGGAAAAGCGACAGAGCGCAGTCAGGAAAAGGCAGCTACCAGCTTGATCTGTGCTAAGGCAGTGGTAGCAATGTTGTCATCTTGTGCCAGTCTCCTCCTTTTTTGTTTGCTGTTTTCATAGCTTGTTTACTTCAACCTTTGTTGTGATAAATGTAATAACAAAAACGGCTTGACACAACAAAAGTAACAATTTAATTAAACGTTTCGCCTCCCATGCGGGAGGCATCTTCAGTAAAGCAAATAGCAAATGAGAGTTCGAATAGCGAATGAGACTCTCATTCGCTATTTGCTTTACTGAAGATGCCTCCCGCATGGGAGGCGAAACGTTTAATTAAATTGTTACTTTTGTTGTGTCAAGCCGTTTTTGTTATTACATTTATTATGTCTTTGCCCGGCTTCTGGAGTATTTTTGCACCTCTGTTGTCCTGATATTGTACCATCCTACGGTGGCACAGGGCATGGCACTGTGCCATCACAGGATGGTATAGAATTCATAACCGATACCTCAAGCCGTTTGGAAAATGGTTTGTTCATGACTATCAGTGTTTTCAAATAATGGTCCCATAAGATATATGTAAATGAGACCAGGGGACGTTGAGTCGAGTCCCAGTGACGACGACCAGGAAGTCTCAGCAAGTTGACCCTCTCTCGTCTTGATATAAGGAGCATATGGTCTTATTTCCATGCAATTCCAGGCGACCAGGTTACACTTTGCGACTGCTTCTTTATTTACAATGCCTGGGGGCTATGTGCAGGGCCGAGCATTGTTTCCCTTGAGGTCCTGACTGTCTTAGATCAGCAAGAGAAATATTTTGCCTACAGATACAGTACATAGCAGTTGCCTCGATTGAGATGCCCTTAACACAATATCACATGGAATCATTTTTAGCAGAGTGTATAAAGCATTTAGGTGAGGTAGAGTAGTTTTATTGTGCAGTTAGAAACCCAGTGAAGGCTTCTGATGGGAATTCCTCCCGGATCCTCCCGACAACACAGGCTGGAAGGACACGCCTGTTGCGACGTCCCAGTCTGTGCCACATCCATCGAGCGAACTGTCTGTAGGCCACGAAACGCATCCTGGGAAATTGGTAAACAATGAAAACTGGTCACTTACCCCTGAAATTCAAACGTATGTAAAGTGGTAGGCAGAATGCGGGCTCCCATGGTCACATATCTGAATTGCATAAGTACAATACTATAAATGTGAGTGTTGGAATTGTGTATTTAGTTGGTGGTGAGTGACTCCACTAAGAAATGGAAAACCAAAAGAGAATGATGTGCTTCTAGGCAGCTCAGGCTGCTCCGAGTTCTGTGTGTGTGTGTCATTGGGCAAATAGGTAACTGATTGACAAATGTTTCGTTTCTCCTAAAAAGAAACAGAAGTGACGATATCTCGTCTGATTGGTTAGAGGCTCAAATGACGAAAGAGGAAATTTTCGTTATTTGAGCCTCTGGCCAATCAGACGTGGTAACGTCACTTCTGTTTCTTTTTAGGAGAAACGAAACATTTGTCGAACATAGCCCCCAGTTATCTTTTATATTATACTGTATCTTTAGAATGTGACTTGGGGTCTTCCATATTTTATTATATTTCCAGAAATGCATAGAACAGTACCTTTGCTCAAAAGATAATAAAAAATGTCAAACAATTGTATTTTGTTTCTTTCTAGAAGTATGGAGTTCATTGTTCTTTTGAAATACAAATAAATATGCTAGGTGGAGATTGCTGCGAAGCTGCGGATTACATAGTGCATGTTTGAAATTTGCAAAAATCCAATCTATTGAGTGCTTTGCTTTTTAGGTCGTGATGTGTTTCTGCATGATCTTGTTCTCTGGCGCAACAGCCACTCATGTGGGAACCTCCTCGCACTCAGTCACATTGGGTAAAAGTTAAAGTAGGACATAGTAGAACGATTTCATGCACTTGCAATACGAAAATTTGACAATTTTATTTTTTTAATGCAATCTGAGTCAGCCGCTTATACACGTACCACTGTTCCTGTAACGCCTGCGAAACCAGTCAAAAAGTCAAGCGAAAAATCAAATATCAAAATGAAAAATTGGGAAGTTAGGACACCGAAGAAAATAAAGTGGTTGGGACGTCATGGCAATTACTCTGCTCGTGTCCCTCAGGTAACTCCCGCGTATAAGGAGCCCGTTGCAACCTGTCTGTATCAAAGCCAGATTAACAAGGGCAGAAAAAAAGCATGCCGATCAGCGGCGGCTCTGTAAAAACAAAGAATTTGAAACGAAATACGCACTTTTCTACCCCACGCGCCGGGTGATCCCCTGCCTCCTCCAGCGCCCAAAAGGCAACACGCAGCACGCCAGTCTGAAGACAAATCGCCGCATAGTCTGGGTGCTCTGTCACGCAGCCCACGGGCTGAGTAACGACCGCAGGCGGTATTTCTCGGCAGCAGACACACTCTCGTGATGTCGGCATGATGCTGCACCTTTTGCATGAACACCTGTGATTAGAACGAGAGACATTAGACGACACCTACTTGGAAAGCGCATATCCAAGTGGAGACATGAGACGCGCGTGACTTACCATGCCGTGGTGGTAAGTCGCCATGCGCCTGGATCAGGGCCAGGATCGGGCGGAGAGTCGTCGCGCTCATCGACGCCGCGCTCCCGCTCCGTCGGGGTGCCCGCGTACGGAACGAGTCCAGCGGACTCACTAAAGACGAACATCTCACGCTCGATCTCGCTCAATCCGTTCTTCCAAGATGCCATCTTGGTCAGCGGAGATGAAGGGAAAACCGGGAAAACAGTTCGCTCTCGGCTGCGGCGCAACGCTGGCAACCATGGCAACGCTCGCTGAGGACCGAGCGAATCCGGAAACTTACTTCCCCACTACACGTCACAACCACGTGACAACCACATTACCGGAAAGACGGTTTGCGAGTTGAGAGTGGCCGCGGGGGGCACATATTTCAATCTGTTTTTATTTTGTTAAAAAATAACTAGGGCACGTATCGAAAAACGGTTTTCTGTTTCATATTCCACAGGTGGTAGGGAATAACTCCCACACCTATCGACCTGAAGTCCGAGAATTGTTGCACAGCCCCTTTAACAGCTCTGTTGTAATAGGGCCTCTAAATTGAGAAGAGCTCATATTTGGTGTGGAATTATTAACACCTTGATCGGGTGCCACCTACCACTTGCTTCTTCTATATTTTCTCTCGCTAGGGTATACTGGGTGTTTGAGCAAAGACTTTAAAAAATTTTTACCAACAGGGTGGACAAAAAAAAAAAGTGCCCCCCCCCACCCCCCTGCTTCACAAACACTTTAAATCTTCCTAAAATTGACTGATTTAGAAGTTTCTGATGACACTTAGCAAGTTTCAAATTGGAACCATATCTGTACTTTTACTAATTAAGATTTAAAAGATAACTAGCAAGTTTTAATTACTTATCTGACTATTTAGTGTGTTTTTTTGCAATCCCTAACGTTTGCCGAGGCTAACGGTTTGTTTCTAAAAAGATTTTTTTTTTTCTTCCCAACCATTCTACTGGCAGGAGTTTCTAAAGTCTTCCCTGAAACACCCGGTACATTTTCTTTTTAAAACTCCCACCAGCGGCCTGTCTCTTTGCATTCGTACGCCCTCACAACTTTCCTCCCGAAAGAGTCCCAAACGTATGACAGAAACAAACCCAAAGCTTGAGTGACCCTTGCCCATGTTCCCCCCTCACCTTCTTCTTCACATTCACCATCCAGCTGATGAGACACAGGCAGCGCACACGCAGGGCACTGTCCCGCTTCGTGTCGCTCGCAACCTGAAATGCCAACCACTCGTTTGACCCAGAATCGACCCAGAACGACCCAGCACAACCAACGGCGGAGCCGACGAGAGCAGGTATTACAGTAATACCTCGTTAACTCGAAGTCATAAAAACTGTGAAAAAATTCGAGATAAGCAAAGTACCGGAATTTCTTTACCTTCGATCGCGCGATGTTCTAAATAAAACTTCTATTAACCGCGGCAACATGAACTTCTCTGATGAGAGCAACTTTCCTCTCAAGCGTCAGTGATTTGCACTGTTTGGGCTCCGCCATCTTCACGGTCAATCGAGTCACGCGCCAACAACATCAGAGAATTCACAACCGATGACCGAATTGAACACTTCACCCTTGCTCGTGTGGCGCTGCAAGACGATCGAAACACCCGGAGAAAAAAATGACGGACAAACAACAAAGAGCAGCAACACTCGAAACGAACGAGACACCTCTGGGAAACACGAGACTCTCGACTGACCAACCACCTGACCGGGAAGGGAAACGGAAGAACCCAGGAGCAAAGAGAAAAGGAAAGACAGAGCGGAACAAAACGCTCAAGGGAAAGGGGGCACCGAACGCCAGGCATCCCGGCTTGCGAGCGATTAGCTTGTCCAAATGAAAATCAATAAAACAAAACAAACAAAAAAATAAAAAAAATAAAAGAAAACTGTTTTTGAGTCGCACATCTCTCTGCGTCTCCGTACACCGCACCCGCGGTTATATTTTTAACTGTTTTCTTGCGCTTCCGTGTTTTTTTTTGTTTTTTTTCTTCGCATGCGCGTTTTGTTTTGTTTTTTTGTGCGCCACACTTTTTTTTTGCGGCAGTTTTTGTTGTTTATTTTTTTTTGCAATTTTCACTGACGAGATTTCGAAATATCCAAAGTTTGTCACGAAAACCTTTCGAGATAAGCAAGGACAAAATGCATTATGCCTATGGGAGCTCATTTTGTGACAAGGAAATTTTACGACTTGACCACTATTTCGAGATAGCCGAGTTAACGAGGTATTACTGAACTCTAAACAAACTTTGTTGGGGGTGTGCTAGTGACCGTGTTCGAACATGCTAGGCAAACAGTTTGCTAGCCGTACCCGGGATACAGTTTAGAGGGAACGCGTGTCTTGGAGCTTTCTTCGTTATTTTTTGGACAAAACCCATCGAAGTAGCGCAGGTTCGTTCAGATTTAGTGCCGATCTCAAATATCTGGTAATTTTTGCTAGCCAGTGGGTTAGTTCTCGGGATAATTATAACTACAAGCCTTTGTTTCCAAAAGCAATAGGGTAAAAACTTTTTTTTTTTAATCATGTTTTAACATACGGTTAGATACTACAAAACATGAATAGTGCAACGTTGGAAGCATTTTTTAGATTGAACCATTATATTAGTAACTTTACAACACACTGGTGTTCAGTGTTCGATGTGTGGCTACCAAGCAATAAAACAATAGTTCAGTTGAAAATTTTTCTACACCCGGTGTGTATTGAAAAATCTGCCCATAATATTGTATACTTTACACATTGAGTTACATATTGCAACAAAATGTTATATTTCTAGATGACCTAGATGCTGACATATCCCTTCTAAAAATTTGCAGAGTTCAAAATATGTGCTTTTTAGAAAGTGTGATTTTAGCATCAACTTCAATGCAATTTCAGTCTGCATAGATATTAAAAACTAAAGCGATGTTACAGCTCGAATATTAATCTGCAAAAATAAGAAGCTTGGCAGATAAAAAAAAAAATAGCTGTAGATGTTAAAATTGCCATTTTCCCCCGAAGAAAAAAGTTTTAAGAAACAGTGTATCTCGTCGAACGTGCGCAACTAAATTGCGACGACAGTAAAACACCTAGCGTGCGCCCGTGTCGCAACAATCGCCCACCTACCACTTTCAAAACGAACGGAAGAAACCCCAAGGGACATATCGAGCATCCACCCCAGGCTTCTTAATCCACCTTGCTAACGAAGTGCTCCGCGTCAGCTGCTTCTCTAAGCATCCCCGGTGCAAAGCAACGGAAGCCCACCCTATTGTGCGCCCCTTCTGCATTTTTGCCCTTGGGCCTATAGCAGGCACCCATTCCCCAGTTCTTTAAGATTACCATCCAAATTTTAGGTGGGCACTTGCTCGGTATTTCACGACACATTCGAAGATTTTTCATAATGGTGATTCGCGCAACTCGGTGACGGACAGGGATGTGCCTGCACCCGTATCGTGACTACAGCTGACGCGACCGAAAGTCTCGAACTGGGTCTCGAAACATCCGATGATACCGAAGGTTTCGTGTGAGACCTATGACGTGCAGTTGTCATTTGTCACACTCTGTTTCTCCTTACGACTTACTGCAACGGATGCCATGAGCCACCGGAGCCGGACCAGTGGAGCACGTCACTTAACCTTCCGGTCGCCGGGCCGGTGGCCAAGGCGCAAGTTGCGCGTAGATTGACGGATTGTCTAAAGCGATTCGTAAGATTCGTCACGGCCCGTCGTAAGGTGAAACGAAGTATGCAATCCGCGTCACCTCACGGCGGACCACGGCAGAGGTCAAAAGTTGTCGAATCCGATCCGGTGTCGCGCGAGCGTTGGGTGACCTTCCGGAGCGAAGCCACATGATACACTTACGGCAGGGACCGTTCGTACCATCTACCGAGGTTCGTCGTCAGATGAAACGGAGTATGGAAAGGTACAGCTTCTTGTAGGGCGAGACACAAACAAAACAGTGGCGCCCGTACACGTGGCGAACACAGTCTACGTCAGTTCCAGTGAAAAAATTCTGACTGCCATTAACTTCTCGCTATACTGCGCCGTAGAGGCGCATCTCGGCGCTTCCTATGGGTTGGCTGTGGCTCTGAGAAAGGGCCGAGGCGGCGGCGTGGCGACGGCGGCCGTCGAGGGAATCGGGAGGACTCACATCCAGGCACAGCTTGATCAGTGGCTTGATGTGGGGCAGCAGGATGGCGACTTCGGAATCGAGGAGTTCGTCAAACAACTCCATCGCGTCCATCGCTTTGTCCTGAAAGAAACCAAAGTGCGAGGACGCTGTTATGACGGCTGATGCGCCACAGGCTAGAGCTTGCCCCAATTATATCTGTGAAATCGTGAAAAAGACACTACCGCAATATCCCCAGAGATGACTTGCCCCCTCCCAAAAAAAACAATGTACCCACAAAGCCCTATTTATGCCATAATTCAACTTTTTTTTTAACAGAGAAAGATAGCCTGCTTCTTGTGACTGCGGTGCCCAGGCCATCCGCGACCTCTGCTGAAAAGGGGTTATTAGCTACAGCAGCTAATAAGCGAACATTGCTGACTGGAAATGATGGTCGTCTATGTTTCCTTGCCTCTTAAAGGGATACTACAACGAAATTTCGGCGCTCATTTTTTGGTCTATATCTGTTCAAAAGAGCAGTATCACATGGAACATACCAATATCTTGTTAAAAAAGTCTCGAAAAGGAATTTTAAAATGAATTAAACGATTAGCAAAGAGCACCTGGTGGATGTCGCTAACGCCTCGTTTGTAATGCTCGTCTAGGAACCTTGACAGCTAGTGACGGAGGTTGTCTTGCCTCCGGCCACGACGAGAAAATGGGGGAAGGAGGAACTCCCCTCTTCCTGAGAATCCCTTTTGTGTGTAGCAGAAGTCGCTATTGTCCCCCTACAAGATTATAGAAGATTAACCCGTCACTCAAAATTCGTACAAAAGCAGCCGCTTCGGTGGCTGGAACGACTAGGCCATCCTCTCGGCGTCAGCCTCGCCGTAGCTTTGCTCGTCTCGAGACGACCTACGTCACGATTGCGTTGGATGTCACGTGCTCTAAGCTGGGCCTTCTCCGAGCGCTTGCCAGAGTGGGCCGTTTATAACGAAAAATACAGCCACCAGGATCAAAATACAAACGTGCGATTGTCATTTACGGATATTGTGGATCATATTCAACCTATTTTTGAACACGACGGGAATATTTCAAATTTCGTTGAAGTATCCCTTTAATGTGATAACGAGTTTGGCAGGTGGCAAAGCACAAAAACAAAAAACAAAACAAAAAAATCAATACTTTTTTTTTAAAAATGAGTATGCATTGTAAGTTAGTCCATCCCTCATTTTCGCCCAATTCACTCCCGATTCTAGGCGGGCCGTCTCAGGATATTAAGGCACACAGCTTTCTATTCTATCTGATAACGAAAGACGCCTTTTCTTTTTGATAACGGAAGACGCTTTCATTTCGTCTTTGACACCCTTGTCAGAAAAACCAAACCTACCTGATCCACTTCGATGAGCCGTTTGATGAACTCCATGGCCAGAGGGATGAGCGCATTGAAGGAGGGCTGAAAGGTTCGTAAAAAAAAAAATAAAGTAAATTCAAATATTTAGAGGTGTGTGAACATGAAAGACTTGGAATAATTTGCATATTACTGACTACCATCCAATAGTAGACCGTTCTAAAAATATGCGGCGCCTCCCATCGTCTTTTCGACCCACTAGTGCGATCCGATGTACGGCCTGTGAAGGAGTAGCCCTTAACCCTTTCATAGTCGTATCCGTACGGCGGTGATTGCGTATTTGAAAGTGCCCGCCAAAACGCGCAACTGCGCACGCCATGGGAGGTGCTGCTACTTGCCGTGTCTTTGCTGAACTATAAACGTTATAGTATTCGCGCATCATTCTGCATTGCTGGACCATTTATAGTTTCCAAAGTAGACGCTCCGTGCACGCTATGCTCACTTGGCGTACCGGCTGCCCTGGCGTTAATGCCAATGGGAGCACTGGCTCTTCTGATTCGGACTTCCGGAGCTTTTTGCAATTTAACTTGGACGACGAGAGCTCGTCGTCCGATGGAGAAGTTCCGTCAAGCACCTCCGGTTATGAATTTCAAGCCGCCGGAATGTCGCGGAAGTGGATGCGCCAAAATGAAGCCGAATGGAAGAAAGATGACAACTTTTCGCTTCGATATTTGTATTTCATGCTTCTAAACCTAAACAGCTTGCAAGCACTGTATGTGCTCCCGCTATAGAATTAAAAAAAAACCTCTGCATTGATCCTTTCTTTATACTATTCCTTTGCAAACAAAACCAAACCCCTGGGAAACATCTTTTGCGGAAAAAAACTCTACCGTCAAAGGGTTAATAGAAGGGGCGGTTCGTGCTTGATTGGCATTTTGCGATTTGACAACGCATAGCAAGCAGGACGGTAACAAAACAAGGGTATATATTGACTTTGTGATCTGTTCACTTCTGTTTCCTTTGTACAGTCGCCGACCGATTTTTCGGACTTCGCAGGGACCGAAAATACGTCTGAATAATAGAGCAGTCCGAAAAATCGGCAGATTAAAAAACTTGCCTTTATTACGTCTAAGCGGGCTTTAAAAAGCCGTAAACAGTGCCTTGCTTCAGGTTATGCCTGCGCGCCTTGTCTTAGGTTACGCCTCCGTTTACATTTGGCAACTTTCTGTCAGCTTGAGAATCACTGTCTTCTTTTCTAGCGTTATAGTAGAGCACTTTCTGCGCTTCTTAGCGACACATCGCGGCGGCGGAAGAACAGATGGGGCAATGACGTCCAAGCCAGCGTAGTCCGAAAACATGATTCACCGAGACGAGATCGAGATGAGAGTCCACGACTGCAATGGCGAATGAACAGGGCAAAATGGTAACAACAATGATGATGATAAGGACGCATAGCTAGAGGAAAAAAAAAGCCGAGCAGCGTCACCTAGCAGTAGGACTTTGCAGTACTCAAGTAGTGCTGCCAAACCAAGCCAATCCATGTGCAGCCAACATAGAATTCAAAATGACCGCTTCTCGGAGGTGTTTTCCCCTGATCGCTTGCGACAATTTTGTCAGAAAAATTTAACATTCGGACTTCAAGCTGTCCGAAACATCAGTCGTGAATATGCACCATTTCCTTTGGGTAGGTCACAATTCCTCCTTTCGGTCCGAAATATCGCTAAGTCCGAATTATCGGGTCGGCGACTGTAGTGTCTTATTCATTCTCTAACTTCTCGTGTCAAACTTCACTGCTTCACACCAGCTCTCTGGTGTAGAGCTTCAACGCTTTGCACCAATGTGCCAGGGGGAAACGGCTGACGTGTCGGAACATCTCAGTTCGCTCGATGGTCTCGGAAAGTTTGCTCACTATTGTGGGTCGACCTTCTCCAAAATAAAATCATACATTGGAAGAAGAAGAAAAAAAAAACTTCATGCCATATTCAAATATTTAAGGTGGCTATTGCTTTGCTTGGCATGTTACACTACGTCCTAAACAACTCATTTTATCAGGGCCTTTTTTTTTTTACTGCAAGTAATAGGTGAAATGTTTCTCATGCAACAAAACTGTTTATTTTCATAGGTGAGCTTTCTAGAAAAAATTCCCAGGTGTGATCCTCAATTCCCATTGAATGCAAAATAATTGTGTTAAAAATATTAAAATTTGATTTGCAGATATTTCAATATTCACATTCGATTTGCAGTTATATTTCGTTATTCATATTTGGCTCCCAGTCAAAAATTCCATATTTACACACCTCTACAATGTAATTGGAACATCCATCAGACAACCGATAGTTACATCTGTCGATCTATCCAGCAACCCAGTTGTTCAGTAAATTGATTCCCCAACTAATTAACATGTAAATAAACTACTTATTTAGTTCATTATTCACATATTTTAATATCTCATTAAATCAATCAGTAGAACTATATTAACAAAAGAGATAAAAGCGGGCTACTTACAGCATGCTCGCTCCCAAGACAGCACACTAGGGACGACATGGCTCTGGTTAGAGATAAGTTTGAGGACAAGTCATGAGGTGCTAATACATGTGACATTAATAAATGAATGAACAAATAAACAATCTATTTAATGTCGGTTTCTACTGCCGATCAAATATATGAAAAGCTCGATAAACATGACATATATGTGGCAATTCACACTTCACGAAAGACCTCTGCAAAATTGTTTTCTCTGTAAGCAGTATTTGCTGAGAGATATGGGCGAAATTATAACAGGGTCTTCATATTACTTACAGGCAAATTTCTAATACACTAATGTTTGCCTTAATTTAACTCTGTCGGTTTTAGCGATGTTTGAAGTTCCCTTTCTCTGTCTATGAGGAAAACTAAATAAGTAGAATGAAGTATAATAGTATGGTTAAAATGCGACCTAACAAAGTTGAGGGGAGTTGCAAATTATTTAGTTAAGTCGGGAATTTTGTTAAATCGAAAATGGCATTTTTCTGGCATCCAGAATGTCTATGTTGTGTCACCTTCCTAGTCTGACTGTGGTAAGCACCAATTCACTAACCCAAGTCTTAGAGAAACATTGGTTACCATTTAACTAAAACGAGAGTGAACAAAGTGATGTCTTGATTGAACTGCTAGTGTGTGAAAAAACACCTCAACTTAGAGTTTTTGGGAGAACAAAAAAAAAAATACTAATCACATTCTCTCAAATAAAAGACATTAGGATCTCAGAATATTCAGTAAACACGAAAAGCATTACCGTGAGCCTGAGTTAATCTAATGTATGGCAAATTGCTAAGCAATTGTGTTGCATACATGAAACATTCTAGCATCACAAACGTTTAGCGAGACTCCGAGTTGCCAGACGCCTATGTTCATGGCGCTCTTCCCCAGATAGTTTAGCGCGTACCGTGTGTGCACTTAATAGTTGTTTCTATAATGAAGCGATACTACCGCTAATGGTCAATTCACACAACGGAGTGATCCGTGGACGGATTTATCACGTGACAACATGTCCGCAGTTCGTCCGTCTGCCAAGCGCATCCACACGAGGGAGACGACGAGCAGACGCCAGCGAGGACGGATCGAACCTGTTCGTCACGCCACAGTGCCGCAAAACTCCAACATCGCACCGTGGCACCATTGTCCAAGAGAGATATTGACGTTTGGTGCCGCGATAAAGAATTGTGCGCTGCTGTTAGGTACAGATCACAACAGAACACCGCGATAGGCTTTGCACAAAGCGCCACTACCTTTACTAACCCAAAGCATGAGAGTGACACAGGCATGGTCCTGCTTCGAGAAGGGTTAGGCGTAGAAGCAACAAAGTTCTGGGCTCGCGGAGGGGCGTTTGGAGATCCTTCACACATGCCGCACTCGTGGACAACACTCCAGTACACCACAGCTACAAGAAAGGTCTTGCTCAATGAAAGCCTGATTGGACGTGCAAGAAATATTGCCGCGTGCTCGACGAGTTTTGACGGAAGCTTCTTGACACGGACCCGGAGGAGTACTGGAACCAGCATCGCGTCAGCCGGACAAAGTTTCCACGGTTTCTTTCACGCATAGAACCAAGGATCGCGTGACAAAATGAACGAGTGAACGCACAAGACATGACGATGCGCCATTTTTGGTTTAATCGTCCGAAAACAAAAAACCAAGAAAACTTTGTACCGTTGAGAGACTAAATGCTTTTCAAGTCAATCTCCCGCCAAAACGTCCACGAGTGAGAAGGCGCTAAACTTCATCAGTCTACGCGTCCGCAAACAAGGCACAGATCGCAGGAATCGGCGACGTAACGGCCACATAGCACACCACCCGCAGACGAAAATCGCGATTCGGTCCGTTGTGTGAATCGGCTATTATTGGGCTGATAAAGCCTGGCTATCTTCCAGAGCCTTTCATGCTCGCGAGTTCCTCTCCCAAAGTGTGCACAGGTGGTCGAGCTCCTCCTCACCTACCTCACCCCTCCTCGCCCACCCCTCTGGTCACAACACCTCCCTGTTAGCCAATGGGCGTCGAGCACCTCATTCCTCCTCTCCCACTCATCAACCAATCAGTGTTGAGCGTCGCAGCCACGCTTTTATCCAGGCTTCACTTTTGGGCTTCACGAAACGTCTAACACCAAGCCAAGGAACGTCTCACTTTTTAACAGAAATACAGAGACCAGATTCGATGTGGCCTTACTTGACAACGTCGAGGCAGAGCTGCTGGTCGGCACACGTCTGCAAGCACCCCCCGAAGAGAGCCAGCAGGGGGATGAGGTGGGGCTTGAGCACTTCGGGAGCCACAGAGGCCACCACACCCACCATGTGGAAGCCAAGCTGCAGAACGGGAAACAACAGTGACGCCAACGAGAAAATGCGTGGAAGTCGACCAGGGGACGCGGCAACTGTCTCGCACTTCTCGCACAGTTTGCATGTTGTCTGTCGGTGATTTTTATCACGTGTTTTTTTGAACCTACCGTATTTGAATCAATATAACGCGAGTTTTTTTTTCGGAATTATGTGCTCCAAAACGCATTTTGCGTTATTTTCGGAATCGAGTTCAGCCACGAGGCGCGCGAATCTGGAGAAAGCCAGAAGCGATAGCCATCCCTCCTGCTCAATGCAGGAGATCGGGTGGGAAAAGAAGTTGGAGTGGGGAAGGGAATTTATTAGCTATTGGGCCACATGAAGGGGCGAATAGAAAACATAAAAAAGAATTTTTATCACTTGTGTGTTTGTACAACGCGCGCACGCCACAGAAACTCAGCTATGCTCGCCATGCGAGAATGCGGGCACCCGCCAAGTCGAGCCAAGCCAAGCCAGGTCAAGTCAAGTCAACACAAGCCAAGTCAAGACCACCGACCGCATTTACGCAATTCTGCAACACGAGGTGTTTGTTTATGCGGAGGGACCACAACAAGAAGTGTGATCAGCTTCGGGTTCAGCAGTATTCTTTCTGGCTGCGCATTTTTTGTTTCTGCCCCAGAGTGGTCTGGTGTTTGTGTGTTGGTGCTTCTGCTTAGTGCCTTGCTTTGCTTGTGGGCTGCCGAGGAGCTCACGCCTAAGAAAAACGAACTACTAGACAAGCGGTGCCGTGCTGCAGCTAAACATAAACTGATATTTCTTCTATTTCCATTGACTTTTTCACTTTTGCTATGACCCGAGTGCGAAAAATTGACGCGGCCTCGGCTCGCGTTATAATAGTAATAATATTTTTCTTTTCTTTTTGAGGGCATCAAAACCTGCCCTCGCGTTATATTCGTGGTCGCGTTATATTCGTGCAAATACGGTACTTTTACAACTTCGTGTTTAGGCCACCAGGCGCTGTGAATATCTGATTCGCTCGAGGAGGTTGGTGAGCGAACCTGCCGCCACAGCTTTCTGTTCTAGCCACTAGGTGCCGTCAATTTCGCTGGAGTCGCCAATAGAGTAGCCAACCTGTAGTACTTACGCGAATGCCTCCAGCTCTCTTTGCATGTTGTTTGTTTTAAATTTGCCACTCCTACTTCAATTTTGCAGCTCAACGGAGGATCCAAGCAGTCGTGATCTTCCGAGCACTCTCCGTTTCACTTTCGTTTTGAACTTCCGAACAGGCCAAGTTCTGCGCTGTGGCACGAGCCATGGCGTTGAGGCGAGGGAGACATGATATTTGCCGTTTTGGAATGTTGCGAGTTTCAGCCAAGCTCCCCTTCTCGTTTTGCTCGTGGAACTTACTTTTGTGCGTCCTCGTGTTTCCGAACCTTTGGAGAGCCGTAAAAACTATGGAGTTCCTCCACTGTTTTACCATCTCGGAATTAGTAACACATACATTCGCTTTCGTCAGAATGGAGGGAGTCCACAGAAAGCGTCGTGGCACACCAGAAATTTGTCGCTGTCGTCAGGTTGTACGCCTCAGTGTATTTTCTGCGCGGATCTGGTGCATTTACAAGAAGAAAAAGAAAAGAGATAAAAAAAGAAAAAAAAAAGGAGAGATAAAGACTTCCTTGGCAGAGGCTGACCACAAGCCCACAAGAGGGAGACAAAGGCCGGCCTTTGACGTCGGACTCGACTCAACGACGGACCGTTGACGAGAAGATCCGGCAAAAGATCAATCCCAACGACAGGACCAACACCACCAACGACGACCCTTCGAAAGTGATCAAAGACAGAAATTAAAATGATCTTTATGCAGAAACTGATGACTTTAAGTATGCACCGTACAAGTTGTTTCTCCTTTTCGTTCGTCTTAATTTCTTCTATACATTTCTTCCGTTTCACGTAACCTCTTCCAACTCATCTTTTATTTCAATTAAAACGTTGCTCCTCGCAAGATTTCGTCATTTAAAGTGACCCACCCTCAAAGGTGTTTATTAGTCGGTGCTGCGGCAGCTGGGGACGTCGCAGCGCCGCTTGCGCAAGTTTCACTTCAGTCAGAGGGGCAAAGTCGCTTCGGTTGCAAGGTCTAGAGCAGGGGTTCTCAAACTGAGTTCCGGGGAACACAGGGGTTCCACGAGCTGGTCTCATGGGTTCCGCGAACACCCAAATTGCCACCCCCCCCCCCTCCCCCCAACCCCCCATCCCTCTCCCCCGCCGCAGGCTGTGCGGCAGGACCATGCAAAGCGCCTTCATCTCACTTTGTACTGACATCGCGATTGATATGGTGGGGATATATGGGAAGCAACACAAGCAAAATTGCCTACAATTGTGCATCTGTTGCTTCTCGGTCGGCAAATATAGAGGGGGGGGGGGGGGAGTGTTCCGCGGCAGTTTTTGAGGCTTCCTGGGGTTCTGTGAGACCAAAAAGTTTGAGAACCCCTGGTCTAGAGGGTAAAGTCAACACCTTTTAGATGACCAGACTGTAATGCCGAACTTTTTAGACCATTTATCGGAGGCCCTTGCAGGGTGCGGACTAGACGCGAGTTCTGCATCGCCGTTTGGATGGGACCCACCGATTGAACGCGAGTACAGGCCGCGTGCCGATGAGGGTCATGTCCAATCTGTACCGTGCACTAGGCTCCTCTGGCAGGTGACATAGGAAGTCCGGCACTACGGCACCTGTGGTCTTGTTCTCGAAAAGGTGTTCATGAAGTTCGACCTCAATGTGAGGGGGAGTGGAGAGAGACGTGGGAAGGGAGATGAGGGGAAAGAGAGAAAGTAGAGAGAAATGAGAAAGAGAGACAGGGAGAGAGACTTAAAGAGGAAGGGAGAAATACTATAGAGAAAGAAGACAGTGAGAGAGGAATAGCAGAGAGAGAGAACAGAGCAGAAGGAAAAAGAGAGGAGCAAGAGAGGGAGGGAGGAAGGAACTGAGACAGAAAGAAAGGGGGAGAAAAAGCACAAAGGAGGAGAGGAAGAGATAGACAAACAGCATCCCTCACCCTGCACTGCTCCAGGTCCTTGCTCTGCGTGAGCACATTCATGAACTGCTGCAGCTCGGCCCACTGCCTCGACTGCTGCCATTCGTGCTTCGCGATCACGGCCACCAGCTGCCCAATCGCCTGCACCACTGGCTTCCTGCACACACGTTCGTGCATCAGCCTCCATATCTCGATTGCTGCTTACAACTGGAGGTGCCCAAACTAAATGGCACAGCAGAAATTAATACTGAAGCGATACCTATGCCCCCGGAATAATGTTGTAAATGTTAGAGATCTTAAAAATCTTATTCTAAACTCTTTTTTCTTCTGTTTTTTTGTAGCAACAAACTAATACATTGTTTTTTTTTACAGATCCAGCAACTGGAGTTTTTGTCTCTCATCGGACATTCTGGATGTTGGGAATGGTCGCCAAAATTGAAAGTGTTTACTTTGTACCATACACCTCACGCTAACTTCATATGCAGTACAAAAGCTTAAAACTGATACATGGCATGCTGCAGTAACTTAAATAGTAGGTGCTCAGCGGACATACCTGACATACTTGACCATCTCACCTCATATCTACCACATTTATTGTAGCTATCATAAAGATGCAAAGCTCCCACATAGCTCAGCTGCTTACAAAAATACCCCTAACAGAACGTGCTAACTAGCATAAAGTAAGACAAACAAAAAGCCATACTCTTTTTCAGAAGTCAGCAGCTGCAGCAGATTGTTCTTCAGGCTGAAACGAGAGGAATACAATAATAAATGGCTTTTAAAACCGGTATGCCATGTCACCTTGACTATTACACTTTTAGCTATAAGTAGGGGTGTGCGAATATTCGAAATTTCGAATACAAATTGAATATTTTCCTTATTCGAAACGTATTCGATGCGAAAATTGCCTATTCGGAAGTTCCCGAATATTCGTCCAAAGCCGAATATTCGGGAAAAGCGGTGAATATTCGCACAAACTGCGAATATTCGAACAAGTAACGAATAATCTGCCTGCCACGCATTCCCCTATGAATGTTTATTCACTGAGAAAAACGTATGATGCATGCGTTATCGGTCTGCTCCGTCTCTACCTGTCCGAAGGCAGCAAGAGAGGTTCAGTTTCGGTTTCTTTTTCACCAAGCCCTTTGTTGTGTGGCACTTTTATAGCAATATGTTATGTATTCGCGCGTTTTATAAATTGATTCAATAAAATAGACCTCAAGAGTAAAATATAAATATAAAATAAATCTCGAGTGTTATCTAATATGAATGTTTGAAAATTAAAAAAAGAGAAAGCTAGTTGCCAAGAGAACATTGCATCGCCATCGACAACAACTAAAGCCACTTTCGGGGTTCGACTGGATCGAACCGGTTCGGCGAACCTTCGAACTTTTCACCATATTCGACCGGTTCGACTTTGTGGACAATGTGGCCAGACCTTGAGAGAACACTACTACTACAGACTTGAGACAAGCATGTCTAGGTTTGGAGAATTTTTTTTTATGCAAAGGGTTATTTTATTTTATGAACAGTTGCAATTAAAAGAAACCAATTCTAATCACTGTAGAAGATAATAACTTAATTTTTGTACTGTATTAACTTAAATAACCAATAGCCGCTGCCCTTAATTCATCCCTTCGCCATCACCATCCAATCCGAAGCCAACTGGCCAGCCTGTCGCGCATGCGCACATGAGTCGAACCTCAATACAAGGTTCGTCGAACTTTCCACTCAGAGTTTGAAAAAGTCTAACCTGGTCGAACTCGAACCTCCGCTGGTTCGCGACACCCCTAGTCAAAACTAGAGATGTCGCGAACCTGTCCAGGTTCGAGTTCGGCCAAGTTCGACTGTTTTGAACTTTCATTGTGATGTTCGACGAAGATTCAACTGAAGCTCAACTTTTGTGCACATGCGCGAAAAAAAAAAAACTAGTTGACTCTATTTTGCGGAGGAAAAATGCACTATTTCTTGGGTTTATTGGCATCTCTGGTTCACATCAATAACTAATGAAAGCATTAAAAGCGCATATTTCGCTTTTATATGGTGTAAACATTGGTAGCAATTTTATAAATATAAAATAAACTACTTTCTAAATTATTTGTTTCCCAAAATTCGAAATATTCGTGTAGCAGCCGGGCAACACTGTCCATAAGTCGAACGTCTTCAAACCTTAGTGAAATTTCGCAAGTTTCTCGAGTGAAAAGGTCTTTCGACTGGCAGAAATGTTGCTCACGGCGCGTAGGGAGCGCTTACTTTCTGAACACGTTGAGCACTTAATTTTCCTACACGATAATTTGTAATGAGTGCATTACAAAAAGTATCTTTAGCCTGGTTCAGCCCAGTAAAATGCAGTTGCATTTATTTATTTTAAAAAAAACAATGAAATACGCTGTTACCTCTTGTTTTGTTTTTTTGTTTACTAGACACATATTCGATATTCGATTAGATATTCGAAGCCAGTTTTTCGTCTTATTCGTATTCGAATCGTATTAGAAAAATTCAATATTCGCACACCCCTAGCTATAAGGCCACCAGCTTGTTATCACTTCACAAGGTTCGTACAGTACCGTTGAAAATCCCCAAGTTTTCGAGGACTTGAAAATGGCACTTTCAAATTCAAGGGTCTTTCAAGGTTTTCGAAGAGCCGTGCAATCCCCTGCTTAGTTCTCGACATTATCAAAACCAGCACTTTCCCCTGCAATGTATCAAAGCCCAAACTTCGCCACAACCGGTACGAGCAAAACACGGGCCATGTTCGTCTTCTACCAGGGGGATCCCTTCAAATACTTGCCCATACCAGGCGGTAGTTTGGGGACCAAAGAGGCCATCGTCTTTTCGTTGGAGCTAGTCACCGACGAAATGACCAATGAAGGTCACCAGTAGTCATACCGGCTTAAGAAACGCGCAGGGGTGCGGCGAGTCCTGAGCGTCCCGTTACCACTTCGCAGCCAATCGGATTGCGGCGTTCACCAACACGAACGCCAACAAACCAATCGCCGAGCAGGAGGCGGGACCGTAACAAGCCGTGTCCCGCGTTTCTTGCGCGGTTAGTGACTACGGTGAACGGGTCACTAGGTGGAACGTACGCAGTTTTGGGTTCTTCCGACAGCTGCTTCCACGCCTTGGTCTTGCAGATCTTTTTCCTCAGGAGGACGGCCGAGTACTGCCGAACCTGTTGTCGCGAGAGACACGGAAGATGGGATCTCGACGTCGGTCTTCGTTTCCAAAAATAACCCAAATTATTGAAATATACATGAACCTTCGAATTATTTTCTAAAGAGCGGGGGTTAAGTGCAATTTATTTTTTAAAGTGGCGAGTGGCAACATGTAAAATATTTTCTTGAGAAGATTAGAATATTTATTTATTTATGCATTTATGCACTCTAAAAGTGTATGCGGGCATTACATGGGAGGGGGAGAGCGTAAAACAATCGCGCCCGGTTATATCACACTCGGGTATTTCGAACTATTGTTTATATCAAACTGGCCGAAAATCCCCTTGAAAATCACATGTAATACTATAGTAGCATTGTCTTTTGTATCCTAACTACCATGTATCCTAACTACCACCCGTTGCTTTTCCCGCAATCCAATTGCACCAGTGGCGAGCACATGCTCGCGTTGCGGGGCTGGCAGACCGCCAAGCCAGCATACACTAGAGTCACTATTTCTTTTTGAATTTTGCCAACAACATACTCACTCTAGCCGATCATATATTGGCTTGGTGAGCATTATTGGACGGTAGCAATCACGGGACACAAGCACCGCTAGACTCACCTCCATCAGCGCATCAAGCGTCTCTAATCGCCACCATCTTGGGTCCAGCAAAGAACTGCTCATCGAACGCACATTTACGCGCCTTCTTTTCTACGCGGTTACCGACATCAAAAACAAAAAGGTTGTGTACTTAGTGGCACAATGCCTGCTTTTCGCGCTTTTGGGTGCAGCAGCAGGTCGGAGGATGGAAAGAGACTCTTCCGGGCCCCGTTTGGAAAGAACGCAACTGCAAGACGGAGGAAGACGGCTGGGCTGGCCATAGTAAAATGGAAAGAGTTCGAGCCCACTGCAACAAGCAAGCTTTGTGAGGTGACTGCTGACTACAGCTGGTTCATTCCGCGTATCGCGGAATGAACCAGCTCCTTCAACACGCTCCAATGCATGTCACTATTGCCTTCACACCCCCGTCGAAGCGTGGACCCAAGATGGCGGCGCCATGGTTTCGGTTTCAGCGCCGCGCCGCGGTTCTAGAATGAATCTTCGGAGTTTCGTTACTCCGGGAACCCATACAGTGACTCTAGCATACATGCGGTAAGAAAAAACAAACAATAAAACGTAAAAAAAAAAAAAGTGGAGGATGGTTAAAGAAATGGGAAAGTGACGCGCGCGTAGAGAGAGAGAGAGCAGGAAGTGCTCGCTGTCGGAACGGTAGCCTGCGCCCTTTCCCCGAACACTGCTAACGCTGAGTGACTCCCTAGCCCCAAGACAAAATTAGCAAAAAGAAAAAAAAAAGTCTTCGGCAAGTTGGGTGTGTCGAAAACAATGGTTGTGCAATTGAACTTCGAACACCTTATCTTTGTTTACCTTTTTCTATTGTCGTTATTGCTTTGCCCGTTTTTTCTTTTCTGTTTTGCCTTTCTTTTTTTGCTGCCTAAATTTAGTGAGCTTTCTTTTTTGGTGCTTGCTTAACTTTTTTTTATGGATCAAGATTTTTTTCTTTATGCATCTCGCTTTCCCGTTTTTTTCCCACTTTTTTATTATTTTTGTGTTTTGTCTCTTATGCTGTGTGAAGGTCCTGGCCAGGCACGTGTAAGCGCGGCAGTGTTTGCGATCTCCGCCAACTAAGCTCTACTGCATTTAGCGGCTCTTGGATGCTCTATTTGGTAAGCTCCCGTTTGTCGCAACCTTCGGTTTTAGCAGAGACGCCAGGAAATTTCAACTCGAGCTTAATTTAACATATTTTTGTTTATCAAATTATTGATATATCGAACTATTTTACGATTCCCTTTGAATTCGATATATCCGGGTTCAGCTGTACAATGAGTTAGAACAATACTAAGGAACAAAAAAAAAAAGAGAAACATACAGAACAAATACTTTCAGCACAACTCCGGAATTCATAGCATGGGTAGAACATTAAAAAAAACAGCCAAAAATTAAAAAAGAAAAACAGAGAAATGCATTACAGTATAATTATACTATGCATAGCAGAAACGATCAGTTATAAACTATCTTACAGGTCAAATATAAAAATTTTTGGTCTTGTATAAACACCTCAACGAAGGTAAAGTGAGGTGTTTCACCCTAGACTGTAAAGGCAAATTAAATACAAGTCCACATAGTAAAATTGGATACAAGAAAGCCTGGCTGCTCCATGAATTTCAGCCTGAAAATGTAACCCGGATTCCATGCACCCGCATTATGCAAAATATAAAAACCCGGGAACAAAGACGACTCGGCACACAAAACAGCATATTGGAGCAACGCTACCACAATTAAATGTGGAACGACCCGAGGGAAAATGACCAAAGCTAGGTGGCGCTAGGTACCATCCGTCGCAACGGAAACAGCCACTGCCCTCTGTTCATCCAATGCAAAGGGGATAAAAAGTTGTGTTGGAAATGGTAGCGACTCACCTGTGGGATTTGTGCCATGCAGAGCGTTGCGTACAGGTACTGGGCAATGTTGGGGTCCTTGTATAGCTCTCGCAGCTCGTGGGTGGCCTGCATCGATCGATTGGAAATATTACTCTAAAGAATGTAGTACGATTTCTGAAATTTGTGTGGGATCGGAAAGGTGGGATGTCGGACCGAGACGGCAATGAAGAAACAATATTTTCACCCTAGGCGATGACAGCTCTGCCGCCACAAGCCAGGACTGCCTCTGTCGGTTACAGTCCAGAAATGGGGATCACGGAAACGTTGGGAAAACCGGAGCGAATTGTGAATGTTTGCCGATAATGATGGATCAGGTACAGAATAGTCTTGAGGCTCCATAGATCATGCAAATTAAGCTTTTCGTATCAAATCCATCATTTTTGGAATAATTAGTTAGAGGGTACTAGGTAGAACATGCACACTGCCAAGAAGGGGGCAACAAAATTGATCGCCTGCTTCTTATCATGTGATCCCACCCTTTAAATGGGAGTATGCACAGATAGCACGATCATCTGGTGCAAAACCTACAGTGCTCAACGAGCACGAATTCCACCACTGTGTAAAATTAGAGGGGAGGGTTAACACGCAAGCCAGTGATGCAAGCGCGAAGTATGGGAGCCTTCTTTTAAGCAGCGTCCCCTTTTCAATGAACGGCATTTCTCTAAACTGAGGATCCACTTCCTCTAAACTGAACTTCGATAAAACTAGCCCGTTCCCTAAAACATGTTTTGATGAAATGGCGTTCGATCAACCGTAGTAAACCCATATATGATGCTGCTGTATATGGCACGTGGGCACAATAGCTTTGAGCAAGTCAGGCCGAATTTGTGAGTCAGTAACAATGGTTATTGACCTTTGTCTTCGTAAAATAGGCTTTCAAAAATATTTGCAGAAGTGGAAACACCTTGCTCCACACTGCTAAGCCTCTAAAAATTTCAGGTGCACAGTGCATGGAATAGACCCCTTTCAAAAGCGTGACAACTCTGTGCATCTCGGGCAACAGTGTGCGCGCTCTCCATGGTGAAGGAATGCTTTTCTTCGGCCCGCTGGCTCTGTGTGAAAAAAGTGCCATGGCAAATGAAGTAACGCGGCCCTGTTTCCCGCCGCCGGCTGAGAAAATAACCTTGCTAGCTAGCTTGCTGGGTATGAAACCCGAAAACAGAGATAATGAGATGATGACAAATCATGACAAATCATGATGTGTCTGCAAGTCCCCACTAAACTTGCATAAAAAGATCATCCTCAAGGGGAACCTAATGCGGTGCTGTCCCAATTTTGCATTGAAGCATAAAGTAACATGGTGTTAGTCGATGCCTCAGTAACATAAAAAAGATTAAAAAAAACGTGCCTGCAAAGTAAATTTTTTTTTCGTGCGTTTATTGTTGAAGTGTAGAAAATGTTCGCAGGACTGATACGGGAATTCGACTGCTCGTTTAGCTTCGCCAATGGTATCTGTCTACCGAGCAACACCGAATGAATGTGCGATGAAATAACAACGTAGTGTATGAAGCAACTGCATGCAAAATCGTGAGGCCGGCCGAAAGGCAACTGATGCGTCGGGTAAAACCGACACTCGTTTACCCGCGTCAAACATATACGACGTACCTGGCTAACAGCAATAGTAAATAAAACGCAAAGCAGTATAATGCAGAACCAATATATTATCCTCATTAAGCAAATGCATGCGAATTCGTGAGGTTAGCCAAACGGTCGCAGCAGCGGACGGTCCGATAGGTATATATGAGTACACCCTTTCGTCCGAATTTGTCAGTGTATCCATATTACGTGCAGACCGGGACACAACACTGTGTTGGCATCTTCACCGATACTCTGGAGCGCGTAAACTGTGCTTAAAACAACACATGAAGCGCCTAAAGCTCGGTTGGCGCACAGCGATGTTGCGACCTGCTTTCCTTCACCATGTCATGCAGCTGCTGACCGCCTCGCTGTTGCCATGGTTACCATGCCGAGACACACTGTTGCCGGGTTTTCTGCAAGGGGTCTATAGCAGTGAAAATGTGCACCCAAACCGTTTGGCAAACCGGTCCAGAAATGAGTAGTAAACCGATGTCCAGAAATGAGTAGTAAGAGCAACATACTACCTCTGGAGGTCAAATTAATGTTTCCTTTAATTTTCCTGCAAATTGCCGATTTTAAATACTTAATGTCTCCCGATAAGTCCGATGCAAGAAAGAAAAATTAGTCTGCGATGGAACCTCATTCAGTCCGCGCTTGTGGCAACTCGGCCTCTGTTTCGACAATCCCCAACGACCGGCGGCATCTTCTCACGGACGAAATGCGCCCCAGAAACCAACGAACATTCCATTCCCAAGGTATGCCCTAGATTCGAAAATGGCACGCGGCGTGCTGGAGTGATGGACAGACCGAATGGCCCTTCAGGGTCACTGACCGCCGTCGCCACCTCTGTGCGTAGCGCGCACCACTGCATTTTTCCATTACTCGCCAAAATGAATTGCAATTTTATAACGCTATAACTGTGCCCATTATATTTTTTATTCGGTTCGTGGTAGTGTGACCGACATTAGCAACTCTACAACGCATACGAGCGAGTGACATTTGAAGGCGCGGCACTCAACGATAACAGCCTGCCGTCCTAACGATGTTACGCGTCCATACGGCAGTGTCGACGATAATCCGCGTGAGCCGTCTGCTAAAGCCAAGGCAATGAGTGATAGATGTGTACGAAACACGTGTGCAGTAACCGAAAGGTTACACTTGGGAAGTGAGCACGCCAGTGACGTGTGTGAGCACATGGGGCCAGCGGCGTAGGCGTAGCTGAACGAGTTGAACAAGGACGTTGGGGGATCCGCAATAACCTGTCCCGTGGTAGGCTCGTTCGTGACGAACAAGAGGAAATACTGAACGAGTGACAAAAGTCGACGACGCACCTGCATGATAACTGCATTGTCGGGGACGAGGAGCCGCGACAGCACATTTTCCAAGGAAGCCGCCATCTTTGAGTAAGAAGACCATGGATTGTATTGGATTAAATGGATTCTCTTTTATTCTCTTTTATTTTATTATTTTCGTAAACAATTTGTTTCTATTTTAAGTTCCTATAAACATAAATTCGATACAACTAAGAAAATATTGGCTCGATTTTAGTTAATACTTATGCAGTTTTATTTTCCTGGCTGTGAAATTTGTTGAGTTGTCTGGTCACACTGTGTTTGCGGAG
The DNA here is from genome assembly GCA_013358835.2 of Ixodes persulcatus. Lineage (NCBI taxonomy): Eukaryota > Metazoa > Arthropoda > Arachnida > Ixodida > Ixodidae > Ixodes > Ixodes persulcatus. The sequence goes on from JABSTQ010006130.1 coordinate 27,267, forward strand.
TCTGCCAAATTCAAAAGAGCGCGACGGCTTGGCGACGGCGCCAACAGCGCTACGTTCAAAGGATTCCGTCGTTACAGACGTCGGAAAAGGTAGAAGGGCGGGGGGCGATCGTACCCGACAGGTAGGAGTTCAGGGTAAGTTCCTCCCAACTTCTTCCACTTTAGCAAACTGAACGCTGGAGATCGCGAGAAGGAGACCTTCTCTTCAGCGTTCGCTTTGCTAAAGTGGAAAGAGGCAGAAAGGGGGGAAGGGGGGGGGGGGGGGGGCACGAATTTACGAGAAAATAAATTTAAGGTATACAGCGTGTCCCCCACCCCCAAATAGTATTTTTTTTTAAATAATAATAAACTACGCATTGCTGAACGCTCATTCTCCGCTGAAATGTAGCGCCGGTCCGAACAGTCCGAACCAGATGAATGGATGCAGCCGTGATTCCATAATCTCCGCGCTCATCGCTCTGGACAGCGGCTGAGTGCTCCCGTGTACCAACCATTTCCTTTTTTTTTTTTTTTTTCACATTTTGTAGTTTGATTTATTTAACAAACCCTAGCTAATATGCAGAATTACATTTTATGAGAGGCACAGAAGACGCAAACTCCGGTCCCCCTTTCAGGAATTTTTTTCGTCTTGGTTTTGAAACGCTGCTGGCGAAATCTAATGTTCTCGCCAGTTGCAACCAACGTTACTAAAACACTCAGTTGGGAAACTGCCATAGAGACTGCCCTGAAAAAGTGTCCCCGATCTGTCCTCGCGAACCGAGCTAATGGCGAACACGACGCCGCCATTTCTCCCGCAGCGGCCACTCGAGGAACCGCACGTTACTTCCATTTTGAATATAATCGGCCAGAACAGATACAGTGGAAGAGGTTACAGGGGTGCCACCCCCATCTCCCCAGCGGACGCGCCGCGTCTTAATAACCGAAGTTAAAATGCACCTAGGTCGGGACGTGCTACCTGAAAGCGCCGCTGAGGCATGGTCGTATAAAAACAATATTAAATATGCCGCAAAACCTTGCAAACTAAAGATTTTAAAAACATCACGCGCCCTTCATTTTGTACTAATCTCTAATAAATATCATACAAAAAAAGTATTTTTCGTTTGTTTTTACGCAAAAACATGCTTTATAAAAGCTCAAGGTGACCACAGTACAGACAAATGATAAAGAGTGGCGCTGTTATCGCATTTAGCTCGGTCTCGGTGGACGCCAGCGGCCCAGGTTTCGACGGCGAGTTTCCCAACTGAGTATTCTAGTAACGTTGGTTGCAACCTAAGAACGAAGGGTGAGGGTATGACGGGCCGGGGAGGAGGAAGCAGACGGAACGCTAAAGAGAGAAGGTTTCCCCCTCTCTCCTCCAACGTTCCGTCTGCTTCCTCCTCCCCGGCCCGTCTTACCCTCGCCCTTCGTTCTTAGGTTGCAACGGACTATAAAGTTTTATAGCCACAAAAAAAAAAAAAATGCAATATTTTGAATTAAAAAAAAAAAAGAATCGATTTTAGCATGTTTGATACCCTAACAGTTGCTTACAGCAAAGATGCTGCTTTGTAGCTTTTTCCTTCGCGTGAATAAGCTATAAAAAAATCACCACCTAGCTGTTGGGAACACAGTTAACACCAGTTCTCCGTGAAGTGGGCTACTCGCATGATAGACCTTCCACTCGAGAGCATTGCACCCAATGGCCATCATTGCAGATGTTATAAGAACCGAGGATGGCCTTCAAATGCATGGCACTACTAAGCTTTCCTGCTCATTCCATTAATCTCTCACCATCTCAAGGAACAAAGGCCGATGCCTTCCGATTAAATGACTTTCCAACGGCTTCCATCCATGTATGCTTGAGCGACGCTTGCCACCTTCAGTCAGTGTGGTTTCACAAGCATATCTTTGTATGGTCTACCAGCCTCCCTGTGGCATAGCACCTTATGAAGTCAAATGAATAGCATAGTGTGTACGTTGTACATATATCTAGCGACATAATCTTGAGAACAACATATGAATGTCAACAACCTGCCACAATTCTTTGATACCCAGCAGATTTTTAAGCTTTGGCCTGGTGCTCCACTTACCTTATCAAATCTCAAATATGCACTTGCAATCTGAGCCCACATCACAGTTAAAATTTGCCCCACTAAATTTATTAATTCATCATATTCATTCATTACGACTGAAAGCTGAATCAGGTCTATCTAACCTTTCTTGTCGTCGCCACATCACCAGCCTCCATTTGTTTCGCAAGTTTGAATTATTCTTCGCTTGCCCATGCACCCTGTGTTGTACCCCTTGCGTGCATACATATCCCAAAACGCACTTGTCGTCCACTTCAAGATTCTTGCCCATGCACCTGCATTCAGGCACGTAGCCAGGATTTTGTTTCGGGGGGTGGGGGGGGGGCCCGTCCATGTCAAAATGCTGTATGAAAGGGAGGCGGGAGAGGAGGCCCCAGCAAAATGGAAGACTTCGGGGGGGGGGGGGGGGGGCCCATGGCCCCCCCCCCCCCCCCCCCCTCGCTACGTACCTGCCTGTACCACTACCTTTTTCACCTCATTCTTTCGTCGTGCAGCTTCGGAGTGGAATGGCCTTTCCCACCAAATGGTTACCATCAGCCGCCCCATCAACCTTCATAGAACATGTCACCGATCACGTATCACATCAAAGATCTGTGGCATTCGTGATTTTCTTTGTCGTTGTTTTCCACCCCCTATGCAATACCACCCCCCGAGGGGGAAGACGAGCGCTGGAACGCAGAGTTTAGGTCCCAGCCTCCAAACTCTCCGACGAACCAAAATACCGAAGCCTGTGGCAACCACAGTCATAGAATAAGGAGAGATTGTGTATTGTAGCTCACAGTGCCACAAGGGGTGGGGATACATCATGCTCGACAGCATTCACTGTCCGGTCCAACGGCGAGCGGCAACGCCGGATTTGTTGTCACCAAGCACGGAGAAGTGTCCCCGCTGTCACAGGATGTCATTGATAAACAATGCCGGCTTCTTGTGTGCTTTGCTCTGGCACTGGCAAGAAGGAGGCGTCTTAATTAAGGAGAGGGTGGATCGCTCTGATTTATGCCACGAGATAAAAACGGCTGTGGGTGCCATGCTGGAATTAAATTTTATAGTCTGTTAGAGCTGGCGAGTAAGCCACGACTCAAATAGGCAACGACGCTTCGGCCATCTAGGTGCATAACATCATGGTTGCCAGTTAACCGAAATCGCAGAAAACACTCTTCCATCCTTCAGAAATGTTGAAACAGTCTGCGACAGAGCAAAAGGATATCACCCGAGCTTCCTGACGGCCCATCTGAAGCTTATGAAGTCTTGTTTTCAAATCGTAACAATTGCCAATCCAGCATGCTCTGCATCACGGTGCAAGATATACTTACGATTCAGCGTTTTCTGTTTATTTTTAATAAAATTTGGAGGGCGGTTTTCAGAGTTTAGTTTTCCGCTGAAAATTCTGGGTTTATCGGAGTTAATTTTGTTAGATTCCCCAACTCTCTGAAATCCGAAGTTTATTTTACTGTAATCCCAATTTTTAAAAATGAAAAAGAAACAATATAAATAAAGTCCGGGTACCATTATCCTGAAGGAACCTTGGAGAGCTAAAAGGCAAACCCGTTGTGCGTAAAACACTGTCGTTTTTGCTTTTTTTATTTTGTCATTGTGACGTCGAAATTCAGAGTTTTTCGGATAAATCCGAATTGACAAAAAATTGACCAGCAAGTGTTTTTCGTATTTATCCAAAAACACGACAAACATTGCGACGCTATCAACCAAATAAAATCCCATTGGAGTGCGCCGGAGCAGCCTCAGCCGACACGTCTCTGCCATGCAGACAACGCAACTAAGAAAGAAGAAAACAAAAACGTCTCACGTTTATGGCATTTGGGCGCATGCTAACTCTGCTCGGAGCATCTGCTCCGACCTTGACGGACGCAGGCTCGAACATGGTGCCAGAGACCTCTCTGCCTCAATGTGTTCATAAAACCGTTATTGGCACCGCTGAGGCACGAAACTAGGGTCAGTGACGGAGCAGTGTCTAACCAACACACGTAGTGCGAGTGCCAAGTTCTACTTGACGTGGCACGTCCGGATAACAACTTCAAAAATAAGTGTGTCTCCTGTAGAGGAGCATGGGAAACCGGACCTCCGACAAGCTGCATATGGATGAGTGTCAAGGGGCTGTCCGGTGGTGCCATTTGCAACCGAGGCTAGGAGAGGACTTCATCTTGAAACTGCAACGCACGCAGTGTTCACACCTGTGTATGTATATGTATGTATATATATATATATATATATATATATATATATATATATATACACGATGTCTGACCAAAAAGTTCCGAGACTGATTATGTAGTGTAAAAAGAAAGGGCAGCACGGTCGACGGAAGGGACTTTTGTGTCTTGTTATACCAAAGGGAGTCGCTCTGTGAACATTTGGAGCTGCGCTACGCGGGTCTTTGTGACGACGTGCACTGCAGCAATGGCGATTTCATCATAGACTGCAAACCAGAGCGAGAGCGAACATCAATTCAGCGTCGAACTCGGAAAATATAAAACGGAGACCCGTGAAATGATTCAGCAGGCTTGTGTCAAAAAGCAGAGAATTTTGCGAAGTGTTTTAAGTGGCACTTGCGCTTCAGGAACGGCAGAACATCGCTGGAAGACGAAGACCGGTAGAGCGGCCTCATCCGACCTCTCCTTGACCTCAGCGACGTTCCGCCATTCTTGAGGTGCGAGTGCTACTCAAAACACCTCGCACACCTCACTGCTTTTTGACATAACCCTTCTAAATCATTTCAAAGGTCTCTGTTTTAGATTTGCCGAGTTGGAAGTAATTTGATGTCCGCTCTCGCTTTGGTTTGCAGTCTATGGAGAGATTGCCATTATGCTCGTGCATGTGGCCAAACTCGTGTAGCGCAGTTCCAAATGTTCACAGAGCAATGCCTTTAGGCATAATAACGCAGGCAGGTACCTGCGTTCGACTGCTGCGCGCGCATCACTGTGCCGCCGTCCTCTTTTTACGCTACAAAATCAGTTTCTGACCTTTTTGATCGCACCTCGTATATCTTGCACCAAGCTCCAAAATAGCGGCACCCATAAGACAATCGAGGAGCAGGGTGCCGACACACTCTAGTGGTTCTAGTCTGTGCAACTCGAGACCTGCAGGAGAAGCTCTGCCTCCAACGTGCAGTTGTTGCCTTCCGTTTCGCTTTGGCTCTGCATGCTCGTAAGATGCCAAAGTACTATAGAAGGTAGAAAGCCTCGCACGGGGGATGGAGCTTTTACAGCAGATCTTACGTTAATAACGGGCCGTTGTGGCAGGTTATCTGTGAGCTTGGACATGCAGAAGATGAGATATCTATCTTTATTATTATGAATCGGAGCGCGACACAGTTCAGCACGACCGCGCCATTGCAGTTTGTCGCCCCCTCGAGACCGGTCTCGAAGCACAGGCGGTCAAAGACGCGTTCCCCGGCGCCGCACCTGAGCGCACCTTACTCCCCTTGGTGGGTCTTCATGTGCCTCAGGAGTGCACATTTGAGGGAGAATGCGCAGCTGCACCGGTTGCACCTGTGGGGCCTCTCGCCGGTGTGGATCCGGCTGTGCGTGATGAGATGGGTCTTCTGCGTAAACGCGATGGAGCAGCGGTGGCAGCGGTACGGGCGCTCCCCCGTGTGGCTGCGCACGTGCCTTGTCAGGTTGGTCTTGCTCGAGAACGCGTTGGGGCAGTACGGGCACTTGTACGGCCTCTCTCCGGTGTGCGTGCGTTCGTGGTGCACCAGGTGCTGCCTGGTCAGGCAGCTCACCGCGCAGAACTGGCACCTGAAGGGCCGGTCGTACGAGTGCATCCGGACGTGGCGTCCCAGGCGCGCCTCGTCCGGGAACGACAGCGAACAGTGCTGACACGTCAACGCTCTCCCGACTGTGGCTTCCCCGATGCGGAGGAGCGCGTGTCCCGGTGCTTGGCCTCCCATGGCTGGGGGAAAAGACGAGATTGCACGCTACATTGATACGGAAAATATAGGTACTCGCCAACAGGACGAGAGCGACAGGAGACGCTGCCTTTCAACATGCTTTGGCTGTGCACGCACGCTCGTTCGAGAGATGGCACAGTGCAGTCGAAGGTAGGAAGTTTCGCTGGACGTGGGATGACTGAAGGCCTCCCTAGTGTTCTCATCCTGTCAGCGACCATAGAAAGAACATGGCGAAGGCACGGACACGACAGGAAACCTGCGAGGCTAAAGGATTCAAGTATGCGGCATGCAAACTAAGTCATCGATATGCAGAAGTCAGCTAAAGTATGTTATTGGTTGCAACAATACATTTCACATCTTTGCACAAGGGCTCGAACCATTCATCCCCGATGTGTGAGACCAAACACCGCAAATCGGGTTTTTAATTGGACGTAGAAGTGTCGATCTTACCCGGCTCAAGCATTTTGCGACAACCAGTCGTCGCGTTTGAGCCTGCACTACCGCTGCAGTTTACCTATCTACCAAAATTCCCGGTGGTCGTAATATGAACTCGAAGAAGGTTGTACATTCACTTTCGATTAAATTGTTGGTGTACGTTCGACTGCAATTGACAGCCTGCAATCTTACGGGCCTCTTAAAAATGCAGGTACCAGATTGAAATAGCACAAGCTGAGACACTCTCGAAAAATACACCGGTCAGAAGACAATCGGACGCTGGGCACAGGGCCGGCCCTGCACCATCAAACGCCCTGGGCGAACTCCAATGTGGCTTCCCCCCCCCTTTATACGCCCCTATCTACTAGGTACGACATCAGGTTGTTAGTAAACGTGCGAGTAACGGCCCAACACCAGCATTTTGTCAGACGAGAACCGCATTCCAAAAACTAACGGCGATCGAACTTATAGCGTCGTGTCGGGCGCCGTTTTCAAATACATTGAAGAGCTAAAAATGAATTCAATTTTGATGGTACCATGGGCGACCGCCCAGGTCGCCCACCCCTAGGGCCGGCCCTGACTGGGCACAACAGATTAGTACCGACTTTCAGCGTATAACGACATTACAAGACATTCATACAACAAATCGGCCTTTCAAACAAAAAAAAGAAGAAAGGGATCCTTTTGACATGGGCTGTTCATGCCGCATTCCCTCTCCAACTTCCTTCTCATTTTGTTCCCCTGAAAAAGAAAAGGAGAACTGTAACATCATCCTGACAGGGTGGAAAAGAATGGTACAGCAGCAACGAGCAAACTGAAAGCAAATATCTCTTGTGGCACACAGTTCAGACAACAAATCTTTATCGTAATAGACTGGGGAAGCGCCCAGCCCACTTTCGCTGAAAACTGGATTAATCTAGACACGGGCACTTGTCCGGTCAAATCGGTAAAAACCAAGATGATGGCCAATAAAGAGCTCTGAAGGCAGGGTGAACAGAATCGGAGAAAGCAAACTTATTTTCACGATATCCCCGTCATCGCCAGTTCACGGTCTTGTGAACACTGCTACGGGGTGAATATATTCGGCCGATGCCGGCGCTGTAGAGGTGGTGGGCTCTTAACATATAATTTTAATAATTCCCAAGTTTGGGAAATGTTTATAGTGGGTGCTTCGAAGGGGATGCATCTGCAGTATTTTACGGTACTTCCATTTCATCCTTTGAGAGCAACGACTAGTGTTCTGCATCAGTGGTCTTTCACATAAAAAGACTGATGTTAGGGGAACGCTATCTAACGATCAAACAGTGCATGTACAACATTGACAATGTTTGCTTCTCAACGATTGCCACAATATCGATAGTGGCGTCGATCATTGTAAGAGGTACGGTTAAAACTATTCAATGTAATGAAGAAGTTGGAACTTGAAGGTGCAACAGGGCTTGTTACCACAGTAAGTCGGCTATTCTGTCAATGGTATGTGAATCAATGCTCTATTCTAATTTCTCCAGATGACGTTTTTTTAGTTCTTGCAAATCTACCAGCTTCCTGATGGTCGAGTTTCCGTTCTGCAATACATTAAAGGGGCAAAACCTTCAAGCCAAGTGCTTTAAAGATACCAATCTTAATGCGAAGCAAAGTTGCATTCTTTTTTTTTTTTTCAGCGCTTTTGTTGCTATTGGTTCATGGTGCTTTCTTTAGTTCGATTTGTTTCACCATAGCCTCCTCTATACTGACAAAGCCTGGCAGATCGCCACGAGACGCGACCGCCGAAATGGAAAAGGTAGAGCGGCAGACAACGGATGAGAGGAGAGCCAGGTGATGGGCGCCCCGCTGCGGCAAGACGCCGAAACACACTTCTCCCAAGCGATGAAATGTCCGCTCGTGCTCCTCGCGTTCCTTTCGCTACCGCTTCTTTTCTCATTGGGTTTGAAAACCATGTCCTCGCCGCTGCAAAAGCTGTGCGCCAACGACCAGGTTCCCCGAGAAATGCTCTCTGCTACTAGATCCTCGCGCTCCAAATCTGCGACCGGGCACTCTGTGGCCCCGTCGTTGAATTGAACTGTCGTTGTGAGCATAGACGAGGCTATGGTTTCACACTCAAAGAATTGAGCAACATTATGAAACGGGGTCTGAGGGCGCTGCTGTTTACAACTATACTCCGTTGCATCGTACAAAAGACCACAAAGGACACTACGAGCCATTGAAGCCAATTAGAGAGCCTGTAGTACAGAGTGTCCAACCGCTCGATCGGAGTCACATGGTTTATGGAGCACGTTTGCAATACAAGCAGCGAGGAGGCAAACCCGTTGATCGTCTGCAAGTGCCCACGCCCAGATGTCAATTATTGGGAGAGTTTGGCCATTCATTGGTTTGAATAGGTGAGCATCTCGTGGCCAACCACAGGCTGCGAAACAGCCCCTAGCGGTGGTCGTGAGCTCTAAAAATGTGACTCGACTAATTTAAGCCATTTTAGCGTCGCTGGAGTAAAAAGGTGCAACTCTTGGTGACTGAAAACTAGGTGCGTGTGAGGTTTTCGTCACGTCCATATTCAATGGTAGAATAAACGAACACGTGTTCCGAACCAGAGCAAACTGCGTAGTTGCGGTCATTGCTAGTATGATGTAATGTAATGTCTTTATTCAGCTCTGGAGAGCCGCAGCACCGCGGAAAGGCAACAGCCCGTACCGTGGAGGCCCGCGGTGCCACGTCTAATGAACATGCTAATGCGATGAGCACATACATGCAAGATGACGACGAGATGGATTATTGCTATTTGGGTTGAGGCAGGTCAGCAGCGGGCCAAGGAGATCTGCAGCCCGCCGTTCGATCTGTGCAAGGTTGCACAAAGGAGCCCCAGGAGCATGATGGTGCTGTGGCTCACTGGGGTCTAAGCATCAGGCTCCAAGGGGGTAGTCCAGACAAAGCAGAAAGCTGCCACCTCCGAGGTACCGAAGTCCAGGGCTTAGATTGAGGCACCACCGATGCCCGGTGTAGCATCCTCTCAACGTCGTCATCGTCATGCTGCTGCGAGATTGAACGCTTCTATCTCACGCTTTAAATGTTGTTTCCAATATTGTGACGTCCCGGTTTGCTGATTAGTCGACGCCTTGTCGCATATTTAGTTTACGCTCTAACCGCGGGGGTAATATTCGGCGCTGGTGGCGGCCTATGCTCCTCCTATCGGCCAAACTCTCCCTCTGCCCCCGCCTGCTATCCTTATCGCCACGTGACAACGCAGCGCATGCGCGCTTGCGACCAATCGTCGCGGGAGGCGTCCTCCATTAAATTGCAAACGCTCCCCATGGTTTGAGATGGACCCTAGCCTAAGCTCTCTAGAGCCAACCTAACCTTATGCTGTGCGAGTGTCACGTCACCATCGGGATGGGCGTAGTAGACACACGCGGTGGGCGTAGTCACGTGACATGTTCACAGCGCTGGATTGGCTGGGATGGCACGTAGCGTCTGCTGCGGTCAGTCAAGGTGAAACGGAGCACATCCGGGTAACTCTTGGAGCGCAAAAGAAAGCCGCTTGCAGCAAGGTCGGTTGCAGACGATGACGGACCTTCGCGACAGCACAAGCAAACACGATAAAACGCTATAACAAACGTAACCATGCAGTCACTATGACAACGCCTTAAGCCACAGAAGATACAGCTTAGGTCATGCAGCCCTTCTACTCTACCACATCCAAACCAGTCAAAGCAGTGTCGCCGGTGTCGCCAGTAAACGGTGTTACACCGAACTCGCCAGCAGCTGCCATCTTTAAATGAAGTTACCGGGATTGGATTGGATCGTTGCAGCGATTGAAGAGAACACAAACGTTTAATCGTTTAATAATGATAAACTTCAACAACGACACAACAACATATTTTCCTCGAGCATTACTGTGGCATTACCAACCTTACCAACATCGCGCATTTACGTTTGGTCGCTGAAGCAGCTAAAGGCTGAAGAAGCTGAAGCGTGAGTACGGCCTGAGTACGGCTAAGTACGGCCACCGTAGTCACACAGGGACTCTAGTAGTACGGCCAAAGGGATTTCTGTATCGGCCATCTTGCATGTACGAAAGGTTGACACTTTGGGCTGTTGCAGAGGCTAAACGGCTGGGCGGCAGCGTGCTAAAGACACGTTTTCTGTTCGTTCGCCGTCATTCGCCGCAGAAACTTTTTCAAACCTTGTGTAACCGGTCGTAGTCACCTTTGAGAACAAGTGAAAATTTTTATGAAAGTGCAGCACCGCAGCAAAAAGGCACAACTCGTCGAACGCTTATCTCGCGGCATCATCACAAGCCGAAGTGCTACATCTCTGCCTGCGCACGCTCGGATACCGTCAAAAATTGACGCCGTGTGGATGTGTTAGCCCTCACGCGTCGATATCTTTGCTGCATACAGAATGCAGACCTCTTCAGTATCACCTCCAAGGGAGACCACACGCCAAGTAGCCGAAATCGGCTAACTAAGCGCAGTCAAGGCTACGGCATGGGCGTAGCCAACATTGAGCTAAACGCAGAGCCATAGATAGGCTCTGGCCAACGTTATCACCATTGCCCCCTTTTACTTTGTTTTTACTTCTCTGGGCAAGCGTAACGGGTGACGTCAGCAACGTTTACTCTCGGCGCTGCGTTTCTTGGGAGCTTGGGACAGCTTGGGAGCCGTCCGGCCTCTAGTCCGGCCACACTGCCCATTGATTTGTTTGAGGTTAGGTGGCGCAAGCTACCGCCCGTTACAAAGGGCATAGCCATATCATCACCACCTCGACCACACACAAAAAAAAAAAAAAGCCGTTTCACAGCGCGCGGGTGGCGCGGGCGCGCGGGAAGCTTGGAATTTGGAAAGAGTCATGGCAGATTCCGTGGACATCGCGAAAGCGCGACGAATCTTAAACGGTTTCAGCTCCTTCGAACTGAACGACTTGCTCAGGCAAGATTTACCGGATCTCGTCGTCGACCATGCGCCGAAGCAACGTCCCGGGGCGAGGCAGCGACCGACGCGAGCGGATGCCGTTGCCGACGCCATCTCGGCTCTGCAGGAGCCCAAACTCCGGCTGCAGGCGCTGGCCTCCGTCCACTGCTTCTTCCTGCGGACTAGGGCGGACAAGATGATGCCGTGGTCCCTGTTCAAGGTCTCCACGGATGCTACGGTGACGGACGACGTCCTCTTCAACAACAGAATCTTCATGGAGAGCGTCGCACGGTAAGGTGCATTTTTATTTTTTTACGTAGTGTCTAGAGTACCGTCCGACCGACGGCACTTTTGCAGAGCGTTCAAGTGCCGTCCGACGGTACTCCACTCACACGTTCAAGTGCCCGCCCGGCGCCTCTCCCATCCCGGCACCGTCACGGGAGCACGCCGGGGCGGGGACGCGACGGTAGGGTGTCCGAACAGACCGCGCAACCAAAGCGCAGTGTTGCCACAGCTCCCCAGAAAATAGTAGTAAATTTCAGCTTGAAAAATCAGCAAAAATCAGTAGATTTCTAAATTTCTAGTAAAAGCAAGCAAGTTGAACATGAATACTTAAAATCGAAAGAATAAAACACGGAGGACAAGCACAGGACACGTGGTTGTCCTGTGCTTGTCCTCCGTGTTTTATTTTTTCGATTTTAAGTATTCTAAATTTCGGTAGTCTGTTTTTTTTTTTTTTCAATTAGCTTGTTTGTGTCGCACAGTTATTGCATTGATTATTTGCAAGCACACGTGAAAAAAGCCACAAAAAAAAACAACAAAAGGGAAAAGACGGTGAGAGTGCAGGCGAGCTGGTGGTAGCTAATCATGTTGTATTACACCTGAGACTGCGGTGGATGAAAACGGAAGAACTTTCAGTAGAAGGAACAGACACAGAGAACGTCTCAAACTCAGCTAGCAGTGAAAAAAGACCTCTTCCTGCAACATCCGGAAGTTAGCTGCCACGCGACAACTACAGGATTACCAGAAATCGCTTTGTCTTTATCGCTCAGTGGTCAGCCCATTCAAGTAGTTTCACACTTCTTGTTCTTTGAGTGTAAAATTTGTTGCCGGAATTTTTCTTCGAAGTCCCCATTTCCCGAGGTGTTTCAAAAGGAAGGGCCCTCCGATGATTTTTCGACTGGTCGAAAACTTGCGTTGAGATAGACCTCAGGCAACATAGTAACACGGAGAAAAAATCATGGTGGCAAACTTCGCGTTTTTTTTTAAAGTTATAAGCGAATTAAAATCGCTCAAACCGCGATGCGTACGGCACAGCATGAAAGGCGCGAAGCGAGGTGCGCCCTCTCAGATGGCCGACCGTGCCGTCACTCTGTAGTGACTCTACCTTTGACAAGCCTCCTTCCCCTCTCCCATTTTGTACACCAATCCACCCGCGTTTGGTTTAACTATCCCCTGCATTGTGTTGTCACCTGTGCGCGTACACTATTGGTTCTCACTTTCTCCCTCATTTCCTTTTACAACGCCTACACACACACACACTCACAAAAACACACACACACACAAACACGCGCGCCTTGGAGCAAATAGTGGTAGTTTTGGACTACGTGTAGGCAAAAAGGAGAAAAATCAGTAGATTCTGTGGTATTATCACTGAATCAGCAGAATTCTGAAAAAATCAGTAGATCTACTGATAAATCAGTAGGAGTGGCAACACTGCCAAAGCGACGGATAGGGGTGTCGCGAACCGGCCGAGGTTCGAGTTCGACCAGGTTCGACTCTTTCGAACGTTTAGTGGAAAATTCGACGAACCTTGTATTGAGGTTCGACTCGTGTGCGCATGCGCGACAGGCTGGCCAGTTGGCTTCGGATTGGATGGTGATGGCTAAGGGATGAACTAAGGGCAGCGCTGATTAATTATTTTAGTTAATACACTACAAAAAAATTAAGTTATTAACTGCTTCCGTTGTTATAATCAGTTTCTTTTAATTGCAGCTGTTCACAAAATTAAAATAACCCTTTGCATTAAAAAAAATTCTCCAAACCTAGACATGCATGTATCAAGGTCTGGCCACACTGTCCACTAAGTCGAACCGGTCGAATCTGGTGAAAAGTTCGAAGGTTCGTCGAACCCCGAAAGTTCGACCTAAAAATCCGGTTCGACAAAAGTTCGCGACACCCCTAGCGACGGAGGCCGCGACAGCAGGATTGGATTGTATCGGATTGCTTATTTATTCAACTTAAATTACGAAATCAAGAGGTAATTGTGCCTGAACATTAGTGCGCACGTTTCTTTTTTTGTAAATTAAGGATTTGCGTCTGCTATTAGCAATTTCTGCCGAAAAGAAACAAGAAAAACAACACAACAAGCGTTGGCTCACTGTTGGCAACCGGACAATGAAAAATCTTCCAAACTTAGCGAAACTTTTCTATTTTGTGATTGGTCGGTTTTCGATGGGGGCGGGACTCCGTCATCCGCCGGGATGCCGGGACGCCGGTGCCGTAGAGCAGCTCCCTACGTCGCCCGGCATCCGGCGGGGCACAGCTTTCCGGCGAAAACCGGGCCGAAAATCCTCTCCCCTGACAGGAACGCCCCTCGCGACGGTGACGGGATGGGAGAAACGACGGCTGTGTGAATGAGGCCTAAAACGAGTTCTCAAAACGAGATTTTTGAAGCGGTAGCGTAGCTTAGACAGTTTCCCGCGCGCTCCCGTCGAAGGAGGTCACACAAAAATGGGCTCCCGCGGAGCAGCGAGTACGGCCACGTCCGGCCGGGTTTCTTCCGTCATGGCTACTGTGGTGTACTGGAGCGAGGCAAGCACGGGCGCCACCCTAGAAGGGAAGAAGACGACGATGCCAGCTACAGTGTACGATTACCAGGGACTACCACGTCCAGCATAAATTGCCTTGCTACCTTAATACGAGTACTTATTACTGGCGACGAGACACTGAAGAACCTGCTGCAAAGCCATGGCTCACAAGGTGAGCATTGAGAAGTTCGAATCTACCGCTCCAAATGCTTGGATTGAATACATCGAACGCTTGAACAGCCTCTTCACCATTCACGAGGTAGAAGACCCAGACATACGGCGAGCTGTGCTGATTAGGAAAATGTGTACCAGCGGCATACTCTGTCATGCGAGACCTCTGCCCGCCGGCGCTACTTGCGGCTACCAACTACGAGACCATCCTCGAACGGATGGAAAATTATTACTGTCCTAAACCACTGAAGACCTTACAACGCTTTCGTTTCCACAAGCGGGAACATCAAGAGAACGAGACCTTCGCTACATACGTCAGCGCGCTCCGTCGGTTGGGCGAAACCTGCGAGTATGGCACTATGCTTGATGAGATGATCTGCGACCAGATTGTCTATGGTGTGAAAGACACCAAAGTACAAGACAAACTTTTGGCTACGAAAAACTTGGATCTGCAAACTGCTGTGGAGCTGGTTACCGCTGCCGAGGCTGCCTCGCAAGGAACACTAGAGCTGCAATCGAGATTGTCGCTGCCCAGAATTCAGCCTTGCGGAAACACAAATGCTGAAACCCCAGGTTTAGACTCCTCGATCGTCAATGCTGTCCAGCGCAGCTCTCCTCGAAGACCTACGCAATCAAGCTCTTGTTTTTGCTGTGGAGGTCAGCACTCACCATCCAAATGTCGGTTTAAAAGCGTCCTTTGTCGCTACTGTAACAAGCTGGGTCATATCGAGAATGTCTGCATGACCAAAGACAGAGAGCAACGACGACATTCACAAGCAAGGTCGAACGCGTCTCATGCAACACACACGGTGCAGGAAGGTCAAGTTGAAGACCCACCTCGCTTTGAGGTGTATGCGGTGGAAAATAAAACTGCCTCCGTACATGGTGATGGTGACTCTCAACGGAGTTCCTTTGGCCATGGAAGTGGACTGTGGAGCTGCCGTATCTATCATCAGTGAGGACACTTACAAGATGCTGGGAGCAGGGGTACCTCCCCCGTTGACAAAAGGTAACCATTTGCTTAAAACCTGGACACAGCAGTACCTAAGCGTACTGAGGAAGATAGAAGTTGACATAGAATTCAGAGGCCACACCGCTACACTTCCCTTGTTTGTTGCCAGCGGAGGACAGGCTAGCCTTCTCGGGCGCGACTGGTTTGGTAGTCTGGGCATTGATGTCACAGGAGTCAACTCCTTACGGAGCTCCCAGCTGCTTGAACTTTTTCCCGACGTTTTCGCAGGAGACCTAGGAGCCCACAATGGTGAGCCCATATCAATTCCAATAGCAACGAACGCTACGCCGAAGTTCCTCAAGAGTTGGCCCGTTCCGTTCGCTCTTCGGCCTGCCATTGAAGCGGAGCTAGAAAATCTTGTAAAACAGCAAATACTGGAGCCTGTCAGACATAGCCGGTGGGCTACACCAATCGTGCCAATCATCAAGAAAAATGGCAAGCTGCGTCTTTGCGGTGACTACCGTAGCACTATAAACCCGTTTGTGATTGCTGAGACTTACCCGCTTCCGACCATCAATGACATTCAATCCACTTTGGCTGGAGGCGTCATCTTTTCAACACTGGATTTGGCTCAGGCGTATCAACAGCTCCGGGTGGATGAAGCGGCTGCTGATCTAATGACCATAAACAGGCATAAGGGGCTGTACCGCGTACGCCGCCTAGCTTTTGGAGTTACTTCTGCGGTCGCGATTTTTCAGCGCTTCATCGACACACTTCTGTCAGGAATCAGAGGTGTAATTCCTTATCTTGATGACATTCTGATTATAGGAAAAACCATCACGGAGCACGATGAACGCTTAAAAGAAGTCCTGCGGCGACTCTCGGAGGCCGGGCTTCGCTTGCAAAAGGAAAAGTGCGTCTTCTCCTCTGCCAGCATCACATACCTAGGCTACAACAAAGATTCGAGTGGTATTCGGCCAACCAAAGAAAAGGTGGAAGCAATCCGCGATGCTCCAACACCACGTAATATCACCGAGTTGCGAGCATTCTTGGGAATTCTAAACTTCTACGGTTGCTTCCTCCGAGACCGCGTCGGAGTATTGAAGCCGCTACATCAACTGCTGTCCAGCGGAGGAAGGTGGCAGTGGAGCAAGGTCCACGACGAAGCATATTTCCGAGCGAAACAGCTTCTCCAGAGCGACAGCTTACTAGTGCACTACGACGAAGCTCTGCCTCTTTCGCTTGCCTGTGACGCTTCTTCGTATGGTGTGGGCTCTGTCCTTAGCCACACCATGACAGATGGACGAGAGGCACCTGTGGCCTACTCCTCGCGAACACTAACTTCTACTGAACAAAAATATGCTCAAATAGACAAGGAAGTCCTTGATATTGTCACGGGAGTCAAGAAATTTCACCAGTTTTTGTACGGGCGTCATTTCTTGATCTACACAGACCACAAGCCTCTCCTGGGACTGACGCACCACAACAAGCCCATGCCACTAGTCATGTCTCCGCGGGTGCTACGATGGAGCCTGATCTTATCAGCCTATGACTACGAGCTAGTTTATCGTCCGGGAAAAGAGCTCACTAATGCAGATGGACTTAGTTGTGTACCGCTGACAACTACTATTGGAGAAGTCTCTGGAACACCCATGAACTGCTTGCTCTTAGAGGCGTCGCCAAACCCTCCACTGAATGCACAGAAGATTGCAGAGGAGACCCGTCATGACCCGGTGTTATCAAGGGTCTTGTCATGCGTACTGAACGGTGGGTCAACCCTGCCATCCGACGAGAGTTTCCGGCCCTTTTCTCAAAGAAGGTACGAGTTATCAGCTCATAAAAACGGCCTTCTCTGGGGCAGTCGTGTGGTGGTACCACCTGCCTGTAGAAAGGAAACGTTAACACTGCTTCACAAGCCACCCAGGTATCGTGCGAATGAAAGGTTTGGCTCGTAGCTATGTCTGGTGGCCCAAAATGGACTCTGAGATTGAAGAAACGGTCAGGCTATGCTTTGTTTGTCAAGAGTCCCGCCATGCTCCTGCGGAGGGCCCGACGATTCCTTGGGAACGTACAACCAAACCGTGGTCTCGCATTCATATCGACTTTGCTGGACCTGTGTATAATAAGACGTTCCTCATTGTCGTAGACAGCTATTCAAAGTGGCTGGAGGTCGTGCAGATGGCCTCAATGACAACGTCCTGTACGGTACGCCACCTTCGCGCTTTGTTTGCCACGCACGGGCTTCCAGACGTCATTGTGTCGGATAATGGTGCATCTTTTACGTCAGCAGAATTCGAAGAGTTTTGCTCCCAAAATCAGATCCGACATGTTCGTGTCGCACCCTACCATCCGAGCTCCAATGGACAAGCCGAAAGAATGGTACAAACGGCGAAGGAGAACCTTCTTCGTATGAATTCCAATGACTGGTCGCTGCGCCTAGCGAGAATGTTATTTGCTCAACACTCAACTCCTCACTCTGCAACCGGGAAGACTCCAGCAGAGCTTCTCATGGGCCGACAGATCACAACTGCGTTGAATCGACTGCACCCAGACCTGGACGCTGATATCAGCGCACGAAATGAAGATTCCTACAGGATTCAACCTTCTGTTGACAGATTGCGGAGCTATAAACCAGGTGACGAGGTGTATGCCCGAAATTTTGCATCTGGACCTACTTGGATTCCTGGCAGTATAGAAGCTGTTACAGGCCCAAAATCTTACATTGTAGAAACAAATCAAGGACAGTTTTGGCGTCGCCACATAGACCAGCTACGCGCTCGTACTTCGGCTACTGTAAGTGGATCCGGTATTGTTGAATCCAGCTCATCGCCGACGCTGCCTTCTGTTCTGCCTGCTTCCCAACAGAGCTCAGAGCCAAACATGCCTCAGCGGCGGGTCTCACCTCAACCATCGCCCAGGCAAGAAGTGAACACGCCCCAGCGGCAATCCTCACCTGAACGGTGGCCAAGGTAGGAAGCAAACTCGACCCCTCGGAGGATCTCACCGCAACAGTCACCCAGACAAGAAGCCTTAGCCACTCCAACAACACCGTGGCAACGTCCAGCTGACACATGTCAACTTCCAATAGTGGATGCGTCATTGGGAAAACAAGTATTTCGAGTGACGGAATCGCAATTTCTGTCCCAAATGAACATGCATCTATTCCAACACAATTAAGACGTTCAGAGCGCGCCAGGACGCGTCCACGGTATCTTTCAGACTTCGTGTGAGTGAGGGAGGAGTGTGGTGTACTGGAGCGAGGCAAGCACGGGCGCCACCCTAGAAGGGAAGAAGACGACGATGCCAGCTACAGTGTACGATTACCAGGGACTACCACGTCCAGCATAAATTGCCTTGCTACCCTAATACGAGTACTTATTAGCTACCACGTCGACAGAGTACAAGGTCATCCTGCCCCAACTGCCAAAAGGTCAAAACGCTCTCAACACTGTTATTCTGCACGGGGACCCTTCGGTAAGACTGTACCGAATCGAGGACTTCGGGGACGCACTGAAAGGCGTGCTGAACATGGAGGAGATCGCCGGCCTGGGCCCTCTCCAGTTCAATCCCGTTTGGATGGTGACCCTCCACAGCGCGGAATTAAGGACTTTCTGGTCGCCAGGTCGGAGCTGGTCGTCAAAGGGAAAAGATGCCTTGTCATTGACCCTAGCGTGAGAGTACTCACCGTGAAGGTGCACTGGGTGCCCATCCCGACACCAGACGAAGTCGTCAAACAACTGCTTACGCCATTCGGCCGAGTCAAGCGCGTAAAGCGTGAGATGTGGAGACGAGAAGTCTTCGGTAACCTGGAAACTATCACTAGGAACCTGTCCATGATCCTGGGAGACGGCATCGGCCCGGACAAGCTACCGCACCAGGGGAACATAGACGGTACGAAGGTGCTGTTCTCGGTGCCAGGGCGGCCACCCCTCTGCCTGCGCTGTGAGAAGATCGGTCACATGGGGCGACAATGTGTAGCTCCATGGTGCAGACAATGTCGTGGGTTTGGTCACGAGCCGGAACAGTGCACGCGATCATACGCAGACATGACCCGCGGTGCCAGGAGGTCCGAGCGCTTTGGAGAGCAGCTTGACAATGCCGACATGAAAGAGTTGGTGACACACGCCGTGAACCTCCCAAATGTCGTGGAAAACGTCGACGATCAGCCCTGTGGAGCCAGCAAGGGAGGCAAGGTGACCATCGGTGAAGCGGCGGCAGCAGCGGCTGGAGAGCCTACGGCCTCCCCGGCTCCCGTCGCCATTGAGCCAAGGGAAACGGGGGAAGCGACAAACCCGTCCATTCCCGCCGCCTTTGTTGACGGAGAACCGGAATGCGTCGCCAAGGAAACGTCAGCCAAGGACAGCGAAGGGTGGCAGCCGGCCCCAACGAAAAAAAACAACAAGAAAAAAGCAACCCAGGCATCGGAGGAAGAGCGGACGAACAAAATGAAGCTGAGGAGGAAGAAAAACGAAGACCCCTCTCCCGCAGAAGATCCTCCCCCAAGCTTTTCTTGATCATCTCTCCACCCCCTCCCCCGGACTGAACATGGGTCAAGGCTCGCGAAAAGGTATTTTAAAAATTGGAACTCTAAATATGGTCAGTTTGATCACCTGGAAGCGGAAGCAGTGGCTCCTCGATTTACTAAATAGGGAAATGGTAGATATCGCTTTCATTCAGGAGACAGAGTTATCGACGCCAGAGATGGCCAAGTCATTCGTGTACTGTATCTACACGCTCACAATGAGGTTTTCTGGGGGAACGGCGGTGCTCGTGCGGAAACTGGGGGGACGTCGCCAGAGATGGCCAAGTCATTCGTGTACTGTATCTACACGCTCACAATGAGGTTTTCTGGGGGAACGGCGGTGCTCGTGCGGAAACGGGGGGACATCGCCGTTGTGGACCGGGACCTGGGCGACGATGGGCACTGCGCAACGGCGGACTGCCTCATCGGTGACCAGCTAATACGGTTTATCTCGGTGTATGCTCCGAACAGCCTAAGGGAGCCACGGGTTTTCTTCAAGACGATAAGGCACATGTTGGACACCCCTGGGGACATTGTGCTCGGGAGAGACTTCAACTGCGTGCTCAGCTCTACAGACAGGGCCGGTGGGGTTGCCGGGAAAGACAGCAGTGCCACTACGCTCCGCGACGTACCACGAGACGACCTGGTGGACGTCACTTCTAATTCACGCCGCGTTACACGAGATGGCAGGGAGGGTCCCATGCAAGGCTAGATCGTCTTTACGTTTCCGGCGGACTTCTCGCGGGGGACGATTCTTAAGGCCTGTTCACACATACAGCGGAGCGCTAAGTTAGCGCTACGTGAGCACTCCAAGGAGCGCTTTAGTAGCGCCTTGTTAGCGCTCCAGTAACTCCTTGTTAGCGCTCCAGTAGCGCCTTGTTTGCGCTCTATTAGCGCCGTGTTAGCGCTTCAGTAGCGCTTCTTGTACCGCGGTTTCGGTTCCTGTGGTTGGGCATGCATCAGCAGCACCATGGCGGACATGTGGCATGCTGAAAAAGAAATGCGACAAATGCTCTTACATACGCAATTAGTGCATGTATGTGTGGACGGCTTAACGCCTAGAAGAGCCTTATGGGGGCGCGAAATCATTCACCACCGAGATACCGACGGGTACCCGGCGAACCGCGTTCATAGGCTGAGGGACCGAGACACGTACAGAGCTCTTTCGAAGGAGATTATTTTTAACTGCGTGTCTTTGAAACCAGGGTCACATATATCGAATAGAAAGCGATGAGGTCGTACCCAATCAATTAGTCGCTCAGAGGCCATGACACTGGATCGCCTGCCCGACCCTTTGCTTGGAGAGCGGCTCTTTTACTTCCTCTTCTTTCAATGCCAAAGGAAAAACAACAATAAAGGAATCGCCGTGCGCGCGCTGTTCCGCAGCTGTAAGCACGGCACAAGGAGCGTAAAAGCGCTAACAAAGCGCTTCTGTAGCACTAACAGAGCGCTAACAAAGCGCTTCTGAAGCGCTAACACAGCGCTACTGAAGCCCTAACCAAGCACTACATCACGCGCTAGGAAGCGCCACAAGAGCGCTCCTTCGAGCGCTCACGTTGCGCTAACTTAGCGCTCCGCTGTATGTGTGAACCGGCCTTTACGGTGTCAAAATGGTGCCCTTCTCTAATCATGGCCTCGTCACCAGCGAGCTGAGAAGCGACGTGGCAACTAAGCGTCGTGTGAGAGGTCCTTGAAAATGAACATGGCCATCCTAGACAGCCAAGAGTTCTCAGTGAGGGTGCAGCAACGCCTGGAGAACTTCGGGAGGGTGGTGGACACCTGCACGTGGGAGGCTTTCAAGGGAGAGCTGCGAGAGCTTGCCGAGGCCTTCTCACACAGCAAGGCAGCAGAGGCCAGACAGGAAGAACAGGCTTTGACGGGCACACTCCGCATCATACTCGAGGAAGAGGAGAAGAGGCCTGGCACCTTTGCTGAGGATATTCGACACTGCAAGACACGCTTCAGGAGATGCTGGAGGAGAGGTTGCGGGGCACTCAGGTGAGAAGCCCCTGGAGGGCGAGACCCAGCCCACGAAGATTTTCCGGACTTTCGAAAGGAAGCGCGCGCAGGCAAACCACATCTTCGATGTGCGGTACGAGGGCCACCAGGTGAGCGGGCAAGAAGAGGTGGCTGCAGCCTTTGAATCGCACAACAAAAAACTCTTTAGTGAACAGGAATGCGATGCCAGCACCCACCACGCGTTCCTCCACGAGCTTGCCATTGTCCCGAAAGATATAAAGGACTTAATAAATGCCCCAATCAGGGAGTCTGAGGTACGGCAAGCTATCAAGTAGCTGTCCGGCAACAAAGCGCCCGGACCGGATGGAATCAGCGCAGAGTTCTGCAAGAGGTACGCGGACCTCTTCTGCCCAATTCTAGGAGAGGTATACCAAGATATTTTTCAGCGAAAACTTCTCCCTCCGTCCATGAGGGAAAGTCTTACGGTGCTCATCCCGAAAAAGGCAGGCAACGGCTCCGATCCAGCAGTGACTGACTACAGGCCCATCAGCCTTTTCTGTGGGGACTACAAAAGTCTTGCCAAAATTTTGGCGAGAAGGTTGGATCTTGGACTTCGGTGCGTGGCGGGCAACCATCAAGCTTACGGTCTACGGGGGCGTTCCATAGCGCGAAACCTCCACGTCATGCGTATCGTCAGGGAGGCAAGTGGTGAGGGACATCAGCCTTTGGCGGTCCTTCAACTCGACATGAGCCAAGCCTTTGACCGGGTGTCCCACAAGTTCCTAAGGGCTGTGCTGAAGAAATGTGAGGTCGGGGACGAAATGTTGGACTGGGTGGGCCTCTGCTACCGTGACATATCGACGAGACTTCTCGTCAATGGCGATGAAGGACGCTCCATATCGATAGGCCGCTCGGTGCGACAGGGCTGCCCGCTCTCTCCCATACTCTTCGCCTTACAACTAGAGCCCCTCTGCCCGGCCATCATCCGGGACACAACCATACAAGGACTGCAGATGGGCAGTCAACATGTGAAGCTCCTGGCTTACGCCGATGATTTGGCCTTGATTTGCAGCTCCAAGGCTCAGGTTGAGGCTGCTCTGCAGCATGTTGCGGTATTCTCCCAGGCGTCTGGAGCAGAGGTCAACCGGCGGAAGTCCATCGGTGCTTGGCTCGGGGATTGGGCCACGACGCCCAAAATCTTCGCAGACATCGAATGGAGAACAACGGTTGACAGCTACCTGGGTGCGCCGATTGGAGAATGTGGGCCCACGGTGGAAAAGTGGCGGCAGCAGACCAACGCCATTCAGGCGAAGCTCTCCCCGTGGCTTGGCAGGCGGTTATCGCTCTTTAATAGAGCGTACGTCTGCAACTCTACTTCATATCCAGCAATACTCCACTGGGCACAAGCTGCCGTTTGCCCAGAGTCAACTGCCAATCGGATTCACTGAAGCTGGGTGAGATTCATCTGGAGGTCGACGATGGAGAGGACGCGGCGCAGCAACCTCTTCCTCAGTTTGGCGGCCGGAGGTCTGGGCCTTGTGAACGTGGTGCTGAAGCTCCACGTGCAGCGCTTCCTTCTCTTCAGAGACAGGCGTGACCCCCTCTTTCTAAGTGCCGTACATCACCTCGGCTACCCGTACCTCGGCAGACGAATGGTCAGTACCACAGGTCGCACCACCAGGGGAGCGGGTCTGCGGTTCTACGCAGAAATCGCCGCCTCAGTTGAGTTCTTCCTGGTCCACTTCTCGTGGGAGTACTTCCTTGCTGCCAGCCGCAAGACGCTGTACTGGGACACACTCGCCATCGTCCTTCCAGTGCCCCTGTACAGAATGGAGCCGGTGCCCCTTTGCGCAGCTGGGCTCTTCAAGCGGGTGCAGAGGTTCCCTGTCCCGGCATCCACGAAGGACTTCTTCATCCGACTCCACCTCGAGGTGCTGCCTGTGAAGGTGTGGTTGGACGCGAGGTTTTTTTTTCGTTTCCTGGTCTACGAACTGCGACCTGTATGGCTCAAGTGAGACGATACAACACATCTTCGTCGAATGCTCAAACGCGTACCTCTTCTGGGACGAACTCAGGGTGGCATTTGGGCAGGGCTTTGAAATCGAGTGGATAACCTTTAAGTATTTGCACCTCGAAGGTGCTGACAATTCGGACGTAGCCCCGGCAATTGTCCTGCTGGGTCTACAGGCCATTTGGTTGGCGCGCACTGCCATAGTGGAATGTCACACCGACGCTAGGCCGACATGGGACTACTTCACGTCAAGGCTGAGGTGGCTCCTCTCGATTGCCGCGGGAGAGGAATACCACGAAGGAAGGGAATGGCAGCACATAAAAGGTAGACTGGAGGCAAAACAACTCGGGGACCAGCGCGCCCGGCAACGGAGGGACAGGGGCGGGGCTAACTGGGGCTCCCACGCTTTCTGGCCCGCTAGGGGTTGATTGCGGCAAGGCGACGGGATTCGTGAGGGCACGAGCAAGAACGTTTTCCTGACAGTAGGCTGTTAACCGGGACTGACTCTTTGTGCTATCTTGTGTGCTGTAAACCACTCTTTGTGTCTCTCTGTCCTCAAAATAGAATGACTAAACATGTGAAAGTTCACGTATGTTACGTGTAACTGCAATATGTAAATAAACTTGTTTTTGTTGGGAAAAAAAAAAAAAGGTAGCGTAGCTTAGTGGTAAGATGTCTGACTCACACGCTAGCGGTCCCGGGTTCGATCCACAGTGCGGACATACTTTTTTTTTTTTTCTTGAACATTTTGTTTTGTCGAGGGATCTGGCTATATTTACGACATTTATTTTTTGCGATTAACACTGAAAAAAAAAAAAACGAATGTTGTCGACGAAACTTCGCTGAACAAAATGGTATGGGACTTCCTTTCCGGAGGTGCATGGGGGGCAGCGGGGCTTCGGTTGTCGGCTGGACGCCGCGAAGCGGCTGACGGGGCCAAGTGGATTAAAAGTTCTGTAATTAGCAGCCACATACTGTCGCCACAAAGCGGCGTGAACGCAGGCGGGGGGCGGGGTGTGTTAATGAGCTCCCCAGTGATACACGCGTCGTTCGACTCTCTTTCGGACGGCGCTTGTAGGTGCGAGTGGGGTGCCGTCGGACGGCACCGTAGACACAGCCTATTTTTTTAATCCTCTGCGCGTTATTATTTTTGTATTCTGGGCTGTGTGGGACCATAGCCTCCTCTATACTCACAAAGCCTGGCAGTTCGACGACGGAGCCATAGAGTGCCCGGTCGCAGATTTGGAGTGCGAGGATCTGGTAGCACAGAGCATCAAAGAGCCATTTCTCGGGGAACCTAAAGCCCCTCTATCCTGGGAAAAGTGGCGTCATTCATTGTTGTAGAAATGCTCGAGGCACGTGCCTTGCGCCACTTCTGGGAAATTCATGGCGTCTGAAATCTAGCTCAGTGCTGCGCTGTGTCACCATGATCTTCCCAAGGTCTGCACGTTGCACGTGCCTCGTGCATCGACGAACCTTGCGCTACTTTTGAAACATGAAGGAGCTTTAGGGGAACGTGGACGTCAGCACGCAGCTTTCGCAGCGGCGAGGACTCGAAACATCCTTGTTCGCTCGGGAGAAGTGTGTTTCGGCGTCTCGCCGCAGCGGGGCGCCGGTCACGTGGCTCTCCTCTCATGCGTTGTCTGGCGCTCTACCTTTTCCATTTCGATGGCCGCTTCTCGAGGCGATCTGCCATGCTTTGTCAGTATATATAAGGCTATGGTGGGACGCGTTCTGAGCAGTGGCACTCAGACTCCCGTGCCTGCCCTTCCCCAGTACTTGGACATTTCTCGCATGAGATATTAGCGCCGAAAAGGTGTTTGCAGGAGGAGCTTGTCCCTCTATTCTTGTATTGCAACAGACTATAGCTCGGGCCGTGGGCTTTCCGGTCTTAACCGAGAACACCGATAAACATTAGCACAAAGCCGGGTGTAAAGTAGGGATGCCGCGAACCTCCAGAAGTTCGACTTCGAAAGGTTTCAAAATGCCCGGACCTCGCAAGGTGTGAATTTGAAAAGTTAGCAACTTTAGAACCCCGCTGAGGTTCGAAATTGAATAATTTGGAAATGTTAAGGTTTCTGAAAGTTTGAGGTCGAAGATATCGAATTTTTTTTTTTATAGATCGGTCGAAAGTTAGAACATTTCGAATTTATTTAAGTTCGAAAGATCGAATATTTAGAATGTTTTTAGGTACAAGGTCGAACAGTTCGAAAGTTTCGATTTTAAGTTCCAAGTCAGAATTTCACGGATGGAAATCTAATTCCGCATTTTCAAACTAAGTTTTTAGGAATTAATCTAAAAACAAATTGCAAAATGTGCTACAAAGTTTACTGAAAACGTTGCCCATTTCTCTTACGCCGTGAATATACTCCTTCCTTCTCAGTGCTGTGGTACCCGTTATTTGTCGTAACTTACGAAACAAGCATGCAGGACAATACATTCACATGAAGGCATCCAGGCTTCCCGAAAATGTTTAGTTTCTCTGGGCGTTTATTTTCGGCGGGATGACCCGTGGGATAGAGAGAACACAGGCACAGCACCTGACACAAGTCAAGTTTGATGAGAATGCAACCAGCCTAAATTAGGGGACCACCCGGCTTAATAGAGCTGATCAGGTCACAACCGGTTGTTATCGGGCTAACCATATTGCCGCTGCCTGGAACTTTTCTTGTTCGACTAGTGGAGATATTAGCCGCTCTAAAATGCAGCCGGTTACTAAAAAAGCGCCGATTCATCGTTCGCTGTAGTGCATCGGCATTGTTCTCCGCGCGCGCCTTTCCTTGACGCAAGGAAATCGAGGGACTTGCATTTAAAAACAACTAATGCCATGAAGGACGCTCCCAGCAATGCACCACGGTTGAATTTCAAGCCTGCAGATCAGGGATCTGTTGGCCTACAGGTTACCTCGGAGCAACGAGGTACAGGGCCTTAAAATGATAAGCTGGCAGCTGAAAGTGACCCCTGATTGGCCGCCGCCATGTTGCACATTTTTGTACCACTAGAAACGTGACCTTATAGTTTTACGTCTTGATTTTAACGAAGAACCGCACACAAATTAATTGTTTCTTTATCTTTAATAACACTATTGACAAGATAAGTTATGCTTCGTTTGTTTTAAGTCCAAAATGTGCTTTTACGACAAAAACTCGGGCAGCCTCACAATGGCTCCGCTAGATGCCCTCAGCCGCAGTGCTGTATTTTGGGTTTTTATTGGAGCTAGACACTGATCTCTGGGGCTAACCGTATTCAAAAAATAGTTATCATGTTTTTTACAGCGATCACAATACAAATATCTGCTCAGTTTTGCATACAAGCCTCAGGATTTGGTACGGTCACGTCTCTAGTGGTCAAAAATGTGCAACATGGCGGCGCCCAATTGGGGGTCACTTTCAGCTGCCAGTTTATCGCTGTAAGGCCCTCTACCTCGTTGAAAAGTATCTTGGATGTACTCTGTCGAATTTTTTAAAGGCACGTTGGATGGGTCTTGTGGATTTTCTTAAAGATACGTTGGACGAATCCGGTTACCGTAATATCCCAAGAGATGGCTCACCTAAAATAAAGAGCAAATCGGGTGCAAATATAGAGTGGGCCAACTTTCGATGTACAATCGAGAAAATTTGAAGAAAATGTTATTTTTAGATCATGTGTCCCGTCCAAGCTTGTTTGTTATCGTGGCGAGAATAACAAAGTAAAGACGACTGTATTTGAATTCACACGCTAACAATCTCTCGTACACCAGTGGCGTACGAGATACCGTTAGCGTGTGGATTCAAATACGTTGGGCAAACCTCGAGATGTGTGAATGACAGAATAACAGAGCATAAGGGAAATGTAAAGATCAAAGCGGCCAATTCACATATAAAAACATATCATATACAAGAGTGTAACAACTGCACGGCAGAGTGGTCGTGTGCAGAGAGGTGAACGATGTCAAAAGGGGTGGTGAAAGAGACTGTTAGAATTGATTCTACAGGCAACTGCATAAGTCAGGCATCGCTGGTTCTGGGTATCACTTCCAAGTCCTTTTTTGCGTGTGTAATGTGTTTGGTTGTTGTTTGTGTTTTTTTGTTTTTTTTTGCTTCAAAAGTGAACTGTTTAAACAATGTTTTTTTGTTTTTGTTTTCAAGCAAGGATGTTTTTTGGTCGTCTGTTCAGCACGTTTGGTCAGGTCGAAAAGTGTGTGTGTGTTTGGGGGGGGGGGGGGTGGTTCTTTGTGTCTGTGGGAGCTTGTACTGCCGGCAGATAAGGCAAAAGCGTTTGCGTGAACTTGGGCAATGACAAATCCAGGAAATAGGTCATGTCTTTTGTTAGGCCTTGGATCTGAAGTTTGGGTTTTTTAAATGTGGTGATTGGTTGGCGACATTTGGGGTTTTTTGGTATATATGGAAGTTTTACTAAATAAACGTTCAGCTGAGTTTGAGACGCCGCCTTCTGTCTTTCTGTTCCTGTTCCTTTCACTTTTGGTTTTTCTAGTTCTCCACCCAGTCTCAGGTGGTTCAAGAAGATGGTAAATCTTCGCCAGCTCGCCTGTGCCATCACAGTCTTATCATCAATTGATGAATGGTTGTGTTGCAAAAGGAAAACATGCAACCACGTCTGTGTTTCATCGAAATTTTAAAATTCCCAGTGACAAAAGGATAAACATAAAGGTACATAGAATGGAAGCGGCAAATTTTCTTGTCAGGTTCATCAGTCACGGCTATTTTGACATTCATCCGTTAAAATAGATAGTTTTATTATTTTGACCTTTGTGACGGCACTTTTGTAAGACACGAAAATAGTTGAAATTATTTGAACGTTTCGAGAAGCTAAAGTACTCAGGCAAACTGGTGAGGAAACACTAAGTTATATTATGAGGCTACCGTAAAATACCGAGCACCTGCCTATTCCACAATAAGCGCCCACTCCTCAATAATGTAACATAATAGTTAAATTAGAAAAATACATATTAGAGCGCAGCTCTTAGGCGCCCATTTCCACGTTTCGCGGCATCGCCGTCGGCATAATCACCCCACTAAATTTAGCGGGAAATTGAATTGGTGTTGAAGTCAGGTGGCGTCAATTTTCCCGCTAAATTTAGCGAAAAAACTCAGTTTGTTTATGGTTGACCTGAGGCAAAGGCATGGGACGTCATTTCCCCGCTAAATTTAGTGGGGAATATGAATTGGCGTTGAGGTCACGTGACGTCAACTTCCCCGCTTAATTTAGCAGGGACACTTAACCCGCTAATTTTAGCGGGGAAAATGACGTCACATGACTTCATGTCGCATCACCCATGAACAAATTCAGTGAGATGAGGAGGAGGAAGGGAGGGTACGGAGGATAAAGAGGGGAATACCCTTCCTTTCTCCTCAAGAGCTGCAGTCTAGTTTCGCATTACAGAGAATTGTGAACGTTTTTCATCTTCTTTACATATTGTTAACCTAAGGAGTGATTATCTCAAAATTTTGAGTGGGTGCTTGCTCAAGATTTTATGGTCCTGTTTTAGGATTTATGGCCTTAGGTCCTGTAACATCAATTTCTCCACTAAATTTAGTGCGGAAACTTAATCGGTGTAATGGTCACCTGAGGTGAATTTTTCCACTAAATTTAGCGGGGAAACTGAATTAATCTATAGGTCATGCAATATCACTTGCTTTGGTTGGTATATAGGATGTCGATTTCCGCACTAAATTTAGCGGGGAAATTGACGGACAGTCAGACGACAAACATTTTGGGATTAGCGGGTACCGTTGAGGAGCATTTCTTGCTCTAATATGTCCTGCACCCAAAACTCAATGCACCTCAAAGCCGCTTTCCTGCAAGCGTCGTGGACTGTTTTGGCGCAAAAGGAAAAGGAAGGCGATGCTTCGACTTTGCCATCATTATTTACTTTGAACGCGCTCTCCTCTCAGGTTCCTCAAAGAGGAGTGCAGCTGCGACGTCGAGCTCCGGTGGAAGTTGCAGCGTGGCGCCGTCTACGCCTGCTTCCTGATGCAAGACCTACCAGAGGTCCTGCGTCTGCACGCCCACCACGAGGTGTACCTGGTCCTCTGTCCGGGCCTGCCGCTCCTGGCGGCCTGCGTGTCCCGGTCCGCCCTGTTCGTGCCCCTGGCCGGGGCGCTGGACCGCGCCCTGTGCACGTTCGAGATTAAGAGGGTGGAGGTGCCACACACCACGCTTGCGTGCGCGTTCCAGGACGCCCTGCGCAGCGTGGGCATCTCGGTGAGTGCAGGAAGGCGGTCCTTGGTCTTGAACGGTGAACAGAAACAAACGCGGCCAAACTTCGTGGTGGAGTATGTTGCTTCCGGTTGGCCATTGTTTATACTTTGGTTTTGGGGACCCGCAGTGAGTAGTGCATACTTTGAAAGCCTCGCTGCCGAGGGCCAACCGCGGTACCTCCGGAGAGGTACTTTTGCTGGATCGACATGCCTTTCTGATCCCTTGGGCAATAAGAATGAGTGCTTGTTCCTCAAAGAAATGACGAATCTACCGGACACATCACGGACGCATCTTCAGAATTACCTATTCGAGCCACCTGGTCATTATACCCAAGAGCTACTTAAAACCTACAAGCCCTTATATACGGTCATCTACTTCGTATATGACAAGGCATTGGTGATGGGTACCTACCGTGGACCGCAGGTACGGACACGACTGTACGCGGTGATTGCCGAGAAACAAAGCTGTTTATTGCCGCAAGGTGTGGCCGACGCTGGCCACGCCTTCCTTTCTTTAATAAAAGACAACAAGTCTGGAACTAGTGCTTGCCATGCTCTATGTAGCGACGTGGCTTGCGGCGCTGTTTTGAGCTTGTTAGTGCCACAGGTTGGGGTCCCGTTGACTGGCATCGTTGCTGCTGTTGTTGTGGAGCTGAGGGAGCAGATATGCTCTCTGTTTCAACGAAGCTGTTGTCCATCTTCGTTTGCCACTATGTATGATCTGGGTGCAGGGTCGCCTGTTAATACAACTGCTGTAGACCACTGAGAGGTTTGACTCTCAAACATTGAGGCCGTCGAACTGTGGTGCAGACGCTCCAAATCTCTTGTACCTCGGTTGTAGTACGTCTGTTGGCGCCGGCGTATCTCCTCAAGTCTGGCAGTCACCTGCTGGGGTGGCACTGTCTCGGGTTCTAAAAGCTTGCGGTGCGTAGGCAGCTGCATCTTTGTCCTTCTTCCATCAGACACCGGACTAGGGACTCCAGGAGCCTGTCTCTTGGCATGTTCCTTCATTCTAATAGGGCGCCGTAGAATTCTGCCGCGTCGTAGGGCGTCTTGCTCGAAAGTTTCGTTGCCTCTTGGACGGCTCGCTCCGCCACTCCGTTTGAATGACGGCCCATTCTGTTTGAATGACGGTAGTGTGGACTCGATGTTTCGTGGATGATGTCGCAGCGTTCCATGAATTCGGAAAACTTGTGACTGTTAAACAGTGGCCCATTGTCACTGATCAGCCTTTGGGGAAAACCATGCGTAATGGAGACCTCTTGGCAGAATTTTATGACAACTTCTGCCGTTGTGCGTTTCGAGCGTCAAAGTTCAAAATAAAACAAATAAAAATCTATGATGATCACTTACTCCTCTCCTGCTTGGTGGACAAGGTCCATGCCAGCCGTCTGCCAGAGTAGTTCTGGGACATAGTGGCTCATTGTAGGCAGCTTTTAGTTCTTGTGCTTGTGTTGTCTGCAGAGCTCACGTCTTCTCAATTTCTCTTGGATGTCTGCTGACATACCAGGCCAAAACATGACGTCTCCAGCACGTCGTTTCATCTTTCCTGTACCCTCATAGACTGCGTGCAGGAGGTCTAGCACTTCGCTCCTCATGATGCTGGGAATGATCAGTCTGTTTGATCGGAAGAAGTCGTTGCCCTCAGCACAGATCTCGTCGCAGTACGGCCAATAGGCTCGAATTTTTTGGGGGACGGCATTTTTGTCTTTTGGCCCCTTCGTGCTTGCGTTCTCCCTCAGGGTATGGAGATTCTCATCTTGGTTCGTTGCCTGCTTGATCTGCTGTAGACTTTCTGCAGAGATTGTCACCTCTTGAATGACGTTTACTTGAAAGTATTCATTTTCTGGCACCTTCTCTCTCGATGAAAACCGAGACAGGGTGTCTGCGATGAACATATTATTTCCCGGCTTTACAGAGCAGTCCACTTTTAATGGCAACTCCTGAATGCGTGGCCGGCGCTCCGCATTACGCCGGCTATTGGCACCCGTGGAAGCTTGGCACACACGCAGTGAGCACCAGAGTCGGTGCGTGCTGCGCGTCGTCTGCTACTGCACGCTACGGCACAGCCGCAGTGAGTGAAAAAGCGGTGCAGTAGCAGACGACGCGCTGCTTGCATTTCCTTTGTTTTCTCACTGTGCCAAGCTTCCACTGGCGCCAGCAGCCGGTGCAGTGGGGAGCACCGGCCACGCGTTCCGCTGTTCCCTTTAAAAGTGGACGTCTCTGTACCTTATCTGAAGTGAGTACTTCTGGAAAGTCAGGCGCACTCTTTGCAGACGTAGCGGACACTGGTGAAGGGATTTCCTGAAGATCGCCTCGAGAGGGCGTTGGTCACTTTCCACCAGGATTTATGGCTGAGCGAAGACTGTAGTCGTGGAAGCGGGTGCTTGATGGCTAACATCTCTTTTTCAATTTGTGCACACCTCTATTCCACTTGAGTCAGCGAACGAGAAGAGTAGGCCAGAGGGTGTCCGTTCTGCAGGATGACAGCTCCTACTCCTTGTGTGCTAGCATCTATTTGCAACACAAGGGGATGCATCTTGTCGTGGTATGCCAGAACCGGTGCCCATGATAGGGCTTTCCGAAGACGCTCAAAGTTTTCTTGCTGGGAGTCGGTCCAAACCCAAGCGTTGTCCTTTTTCAGCAGGTCTCGTAGAGGTGCTCTTAGTATCTCCGACGTGTTTGGGATAAACCTGGCAGCAAAGTTCACCATTCTCGGAAAAGTTGTCAGTTCCTTTGCATTCTCTAGGACTTGAACTGCAAGGATGTTCTCTGCTCTGTTAGAGTCGATCGAGAGTCCTTTGACGGTTAGCACAAACCTGAGGTAGCGTACCTCCGTTTTGTAGGAGTGGCACTCGGCCAGGTTCAGCTTGAGGTTTACTTCTTGGCACCGTTGCAAGACGTTTTCTAGACGTCTGTCGCGCTCTTCTTTTTTTGAACCCCATGCCAGTACAGTCAGGCCCGTTTATAACGAAGTCGGTCATATTGAAATAGCGGCTATTGCGAAGCCATCACGATTTCCCATTCCTGTTTGCACTTTTTCAATGTATTTCTTTCTGTTTTTAGCAAAGGAAATTGAGCGGCTCCCGTGGATTTAGCAAAAACAAATTTTGTGATAATTAAAAAAAAAACCTAATTCGGAAAGTTTACCAAGTTGTAGACCGCTGCACTTTGCGGCCGCGGCCGCAAAGGCCGTTGGCGGCAGCCTCTGTATCATCTGCTCCCCACTCCTTAACTGGGAAGCAGCTTCTCCGCATCGCATGCGGAGAAGCTGTAGTGGCATGCCTATAGGGGCGTTTGGAGCGCTTGCTACGACGTAGCGACGGCGACGACGGAGACAGCCTAGATTTAAGGGAGGGAGCAACTCCCACCATGGAGAGCATTCGCAGTTTAATGGCAAGCGCCTCCTGGGCAGATTGGCACAAGTGCACCTGCATTCGGTTGTCGCGTGGCCAGCGTGGCGAGCAAACCGGGCTGAGAGGTGGACAGGCTTGCAGACGGTGAACGCTTTTGACTCCTTGCAGGCTGCAGCTCGTTTTGCAAACGCGGCCCAGAAACCACGAGACCCCGATCGAGCAGTTGTCTTCTATCTTAAATCTAGGCTCTCACTACCGACGAAACACGAACTTGAACGTAAACTTGGATCTGTACGCACTTCTTTGTTGGCTTCGTGTTCCGTGTCTGTGGCGCCGGTCGGTGTGGTCGCTCTCTGCGCGAAATGCTAGCTTTTGCTCAAGCACCGATTTGATGACTCATTGCCACTCAATTAGTGTGCCCCTTCCTGCGTTCTGATGCTCTTTTTGTAAGACTTGCTCTACGTATTCAATACTTTCCAACACCTGTAGTACAAACCTAGTTTGCCTGAATTGTAACACATAGTACAATTACTGGCTAAGATGATTTCTTAAAATGATGTCGCAGTTACTCCTAAGTGCCCCAGAATATATTTTTGGTACTTTAGTGCTCCACATGGCAGGGTTTTTTTTTGTGTTTTTTTTTCTCTGAAGTTGCTCCAAAATGTAGGCTTTCTGTTCCTAAGCTGCACCAAAATGCGGATTTTTCTGCTTCAAAAACTGCTCCCAAACCCTGTCTGGTTTGTCCCACCCCTACAGATATAATGAAGAAGCGGATATAACAAAGTGGTACCCGATTCCTGTTGACTTCACTATTACCAGACTTGACTGTATGTCGTCCATAACCACCTCAATGCCGTCGACACCTTAGAGCACCTGGTGCTTCGCTTCCTTAAAGACTTCTCGGGCAGTGGCAATTCCGAGCGGCATCCGAAAAAAAGTTTGAGGACACCTAAGCACTTCTTATGAGTTGTGAATGCAAAAGCATGAATGTCATTCTTCCTCTTCCTTAGTTCGTCTGCGGCATAGTGGCATGGACGGCCATGTTTCGTCGGCTGAAGGCCGAACGCGCGCTCTTTCGTGAAGTGGCCGCGCCGCGCTCGGCCATACACCCGCTCCGGAGCTTGCCCGAATGGGCCCGGCCGCCACCGCCGGTGGCCAGGTCACTGCGTGCGCTGCGCCGCCATGGAGAGGGCTTCTCTGGTGGCCTTTTTTGGAACTACGCCGCACGAGATCCAACGGGAGCCTCCTTCCTTGATGACATGCGCCAGCCAATGGGAGCCTATTCATCATATTTCTGCTACAGACGACATTGAGACCGGGGAAGGTGCTGTTTGGCGCGGCTTCAAAGCTGATGACGTCGGTTCGCTTCATGAGACAGGCTCATGCTTTCGCATTAAAAACTGTATCTTCCGTAAGGCGTGCTCATCGTGTACAAGTACGAGCTGGGCTTGTCAAGTTGAATCTGCCGAAGTTCTGCAGCAGCGTCTAATGTAGAAAAGTGCTCGACACCCTCGACGTTTGTCACAATGTCTCCCATTGCCAGCACGCGGTAGTGCTCTCTCTCGAGCGATTTTGTCGAAGTTGACAGGGTCCAAGCACATTCCTGTCTTCTCTTCCTCGACTATACCGACCACTTGATCGGCCCATTCAATTGGTTCGGTGATAGGGTTCATCACTATAGCTTTGCTTCCATCTGGTCGACTTCAGCCCTGACCTTGTAATGTAGATACTGTGCAAGCAACCCTCAGTCGTGAACTGTCCCAGGAACTAAGCCTCATCCAACCCATAGCCAGTGACCGAAGAGGGCTAACACTACTGTGCGGCACGACCGTTCGAAGAGACTTCCAAGGGCCTAGGCGAGCTACGTGCGGCGGTGTACCACATGAAACTGCACCACAAATCACAATGTGTAGTCAAGCCAGCCCGAACTGCGTCGCGTTCATGCACAACGAAAAAACGTTCCCGAGCAGCTCCGTGTTTGCCGGACGCTTGCAGTCACCTTCCCGTCTCCTTTCTTCTTTCTGACTGAAAAGTGTGTTCACTAGTGCATTGGTTGGTTTCAACTCCTTCCGTGTTGTTGCCTTTGGTTGCTCGAGTGGAATCGCTGAACAGTTTGTTTGTATCCGAGCTGCAGACCACTGGCTTGCCTTCAACGTCAATCTTGGCTTTCCAAACTCCACCTTCTTGCCTGTGGCTTGATGAGACGGCATGCAGAAAGTAGCTTTCTTCGCATTCCGGGCTGTCAACTTTTTGGGTCTTCGTCTGTCCGGCGCCTCTTTTGTTTGGCTTTGATCGGCAGACGCTCGCAAAGTGGTCGAGTTTACCGCACTGCTTGCATTTCTTGCCTTCTTCGGGGCGGGCTTGGTTCTTGCGGTGCGTGTAACTGCACTTCGCACCATCTGCAAAATGCAGTCGTGCTGCGATCACCAAAGCTCGGTGGCGTGCCTAGTCTCGAGAAAAAATTGAAATAACTTCACTTGTGACATTTTGTTTGTGCCACTTAAAAGTGCGACGTTGGGGCATTTCTAGAGTGTAGCTCTTACGCACTCGCCCGCTAGTGGGCCAAGTGTCGTCACGTACCCACCCAAACCCAAGGTAAACATAAAGAGCTGGAAGTATTTCTCTCCTCCTGTTATGGTGGCCGGAAGTGGTGCAAATACCCTGTATAGACCCATTTTCTGTTTACAAACACAAGCTGTCTCTTGTCTCCCTAGAGACTTCCGGTCGCTCCGTTTCAGCAGCCGCCTCCCGAGCCTGTTGACGTCACAATTCCTGAGACGGTGAAGTTCTACAGATAACACAAAGTTGGGGATTTGGCAAGGTCTTTCTGCTGTGCTATTCAGGATACAAGAGGGAATCGATCGTCTTACGGGAGTATTAAAAAATCCCCAACCAATATCTCACTAACCGGTCCTTCAGCTAACCACCTGGAGAACGAATCATCAACTATTTCATGAATGTTGCAAGAAGTAGTGCTGTGGTGGGGATTGTTTATCCTCTCATCTAACCGGAAGTTCACGGGGACAAAAAAGTAAAGCAGTGCCTACTTTTTGCGCTTTAATGAAAAGGGTCTATACAAACAGCGTGCACACAGAAAGGTACCCCTTCGTACATGGGAGAGCATGGGATCACGTGCGCGACGAACGTGACAAAGCTCCGCCCCCAGAGCTGTTGTTTGCTCTTCGGCGGCGGTGGGGAGCAGGCGACATCTGGGCTGCGATTACCTCGCTCGTTGAAGCGTGTCTGGTACTTGTTCGTCGACAAAAAACAATATACCCTTGGTGGTATTTCCTCTTCCCTCTTTGAAGGCCAAGTCCTCGTTCGCAAAGAATCGTAGGATTTCCAAAAGCCATGGGAAGGATAAAACAGCCATTGCTAGGACTAGCAGACGATGCCGGCGTTCAGCGCCCGAACGCCGACCCTGACGCACTGCTACCTCTGCAGGAGGAGCAGGCGACGCTCTTGCTCGCTCCGATTGGAGGGATACAGTGGCTAGAGAAGACCAAGGCATCTAGCCTTTGTGTCACCTTGCTATCCTTCCAATCGGAGCTTGCCGCCGTGATGTCAATCTACCTAGCCATGCAAGAAGCAGGCACAACTGTAGCAGCAGCGGTGGCAGCTGCACAATGGCACTGCCAGAAAATGCGCGACTCTTTGAGCGAGTGCAGCGGCTCTGCCGTCTGCTGCATTGTGCACCCCACCTGAGAATTGTTGCCCTGACACTTGATTCCCGAGACCGAATGCTTGAGGTTCCACATCTGCGAGTGCTCGTTGTTTGCTAGGGGAAGGGGCTATTAGTGACGACGAAGAAATATGGCGTGAAAGTTTGTCTGCTTCTTGTGCAGCGGATGGAGCGATGTCACAGCTAGTGAAGTATAGTGGATAGACACAGGCTAGCTGCCTTTGTCTCCTCTTCGCACGGAGGGAGCATTAGCGTCGGGGTGTGCACTCGGACAGCCATTATTAGGACCCGGTAGTCCTAATAATGACTGTCCGTCCTAACTTTTGTACAGTTTTCGGAAATCCACCGTTTTTTTACGAACAAGGACTTAGACATTGAGAAAGGGGAGAGGAGGCATTATATCGAAGGGTTTGTTGTTCCATGTTGACGAACAGTTACCAGACGCTCTCGAAAGAACAAGGAAATCACAGTATGTCGTCTGCTTGCCACCGTCGAAGAGGCGGCGAGCAGGGCGGAGCTTCGTCGCATTCGTCGCACACACGATCACTTGCTCTTCCACGCACGAAGAGACGCTTGTCAGTAGGTTTGCTGTCCATATTGTTTGCCCCTGAAACGAACCGTCCGCTAACGAAGATTAACCATGCTTCCGCAGAAAACCCACGGCGGACCGGAAGCCCCGCTGTTCCTCCGCGAGTCCGCCTTCGAGGAAGACGGCAGCCTCAAGGACGGCACGGCGGAGCCCGGAGTCATCGACATCAAGTCTCAGGAGACCGCCGACCGGGAGCTCGAAGCGGCGGTCATCTTCGAGGGGGCTACCAGGCACCCAGTGGAGCGCTTCGAGGTCGTGGAAGAAGGGGGCGACGGAGCGAGGCTGCGGGTGACCGGAGGCAACGTGCTGGAAAGCATGCGCAGTCTCTACATGCTCAGATGGCTCACTTGCGTGGGTTCCTTCCTGGAACCCGCCCTCGACAGCTTTGAATATGTGGTGGTCAAAAGGACCGATGAGTGACATTCGTTTCGACGACGTCATGCTGGGCAAGAAGGGGACCTGCGTAGCAGTCAATCGAAAGGGCAGCGAGCACTCATTTTTGGTTCGAGCTGTGCTGAAGAGTAGTGTCACTTATAAAGCACAACTCTAGGTGTTTATAATATCTGTGGGAAGCTGTTCAAAGTGGCACTGCTTCCCACATAGAGATTATGTTTCACTCTGGAGGCTTGAATCATAGGACTTCTTTCGCCCGCCCAATCTTCAATCCCCCCCCCCCCCCCCTTCTAGCCCACCATAACAACAATGTTGTTTGACTGTGCTATTCAGTTTTTTTTGGCACTCCTTGGTTGAATTTCGTTTTAAACTGCTGTTTTATGATGCTGTAAATAAATTTCATGTTTTATGCGCACGTGATTTTTTGTCACTTGGACTGGAAAGTTTTGAAAAACAAGCTGTAGTCAGATACAACATAAGAGAGACAATGCGAGGGGGAAAAGGGTGGAAACTAGGAAAGCTGGAGTGGAAAGGAGCGATCATCTTTCCACCATGGATTTTCTCATGCATGCCCTTTTCCCCCTCGCACTGTCTTTATGGGGTATGTGACTATAGTCCCGGCTCAAAATAAACAAAAATATCTTTGTCAAGAGAATGGGTGTCGCTGCATCATTGCAAGCAGGCAACACAAGGCGACACTTTGCAATCATTCGTCACTGTGGTTATCATCCTTGTCATCTTCATTCTGTTCTGCACCCCAAGTCGGTGGAACCTATATTCACGTGTGGCTCGTAATAAACCCCGTTCACAACCTACCGTGCCTCGCCTGTAGTATGTTGTAGCAGTGGCGACGTGAGTGAGTCGACATGTGTAGTGACGCTGTTCTGTTTTGCAAGCATGGCTTACCAGGTGCCACAATTTGACGATGGGAGGGGCTTTTCCATCGAAGAGCTAAAGAAACTGCTCTCCGAGCTCAAGGAGTATCTCAGTGACGGGCTTGGGTCGTTCCAAGGGCCTCCAGTGCATCTTCGTGCGAAGGAAGGTACCATACTATACTTCGTTTCAGCTTAAGTCCAGACGCAGCCGATGCTACAAGCGCGAGCATGTGGCCCTAAACAGTGCTTGCATTGCACGAGCCCGCGTGCTTGGTGGGGATGCTGAAAGCCTGGAGCTCGCTCTTGTAGCTTCTGCTACGCTCACACTTCAAGTGAAACGGAGTATATAAAGTTTTTCGAGGCCAGGTCCCTGACTTGCGCGGTGCTTGACAAGGTGTTAACCTAATTGGGCAGGCTGCTTGAAAAGGGTTATCTTGCCGGTTTCCCACGCTGAATGGGCGACGCCCATTGCTCGTATGCCGAAAAAGGACGCGTCCGTCGTAATTTGCGGAGATTACAAGCTGACGGTAAACTTGGCCTGCAGGACCGAACGGTATCCACTGCTAGAAATTGACGACCTGTTTGCGTCACTGAACGGGGGTGAGAGACACATTAGGCCTTCAAGATGCGTACGATTGAGAGCCACAGGATGAAGAGTCCAAGAAGTTGACCGTAATCGACACCCATTGTGGCTTGTTTTGGTTACAACCGGCTTCCATTTGGCATATCTTATCCGCTCCCGCCATCTTCCTGCACGAGATGAAAATCCTTCTGCGAGGGATAGATGGCGCACAAGACTCTCCATGACATCATTGTCCAAGAAAGAGTTTAACAGTGGAAACCGTCTTGAGTAGACATTCCGGTGTTTTCAGGAGAATGGAGTCGAGCTGCCCAGAGGGAAATGCAACTTGTGGCTGGAGGAGGTCCGCTATCTCGGACATCGCATCAACGAAGATGGCCTTCGTCCTATTGAAAAAAACCTGACGGCTATAATGGAAGCAAGGGGTCCTATCAAC
The DNA here is from genome assembly GCA_013358835.2 of Ixodes persulcatus. Taxonomy (NCBI): domain Eukaryota; kingdom Metazoa; phylum Arthropoda; class Arachnida; order Ixodida; family Ixodidae; genus Ixodes; species Ixodes persulcatus. Next base: position 67,114 of record JABSTQ010006130.1, read on the forward strand.
TTAAAGAACACATGCAAAGAAAAAAAACTTTTTTTTCAACAGCCTAGATGGAAAAAGAATATTTTAGAACATTTACTACGAAGAAAAAAAATTTTAGAGCTATATTTACGGCACAAAACGAATTTGTGGGAGCCGTCGCGGGTCACGTGGTAGACCTGTGCGTCGTCATGCGGCACCGCTGCCGCCTCAAAGTGTTGCCGCCGCCGCATGCTGAGCATGTTGCGCCACCGGTTCAACGCATTTCTCCTTGCCGCCGCCGCGCAAGTTTGTTTGCTCCGGGGCGCCGCCGCCGTCATCTGACCGGCGCACAGGTCTATCGCGTCTGCTTGCACTTTTTCAGGAGCTTCCTTTGGGCTCTAAAAGTTACTTATCAATCTTCATAATGTAATACGCCAAAACAACAAGGACGAAAACGAAGGGAGAACTGGACAGGAAGCGGCGTAACTTGCAACTGAATGGTTTATTTCGAAGACACGATTTTAAAAATATAAAAGCAGGTGCACTTGGCAGAACACAAAGATATGGTCTAAAAACACCCCCCCCCTCAAATGCCAGCGTCATTGGTTCTTCAAATACCAGAATTCTTTATCAGACAAGGACAAAGAGGGTGCGCTTACGCAAGAATTGTCGTGTTAGGACTTAATCAGGAAGGCTTCGTGAAATTCTCTGGCTGTTTTTGTTTTGTAATGGCCCATGACACAGGTGTCACCAAAGATGGGGCTGCACTTTCCAGAGTTGGGCCCGCATTTGCAACGGTCACATTGCCGCTAGGTGGCCAGATGGGGACTGCCTGATCAACAACGCATGCTCTCTGACCCTATCATTAAAGCACCTCCCATTGTGGCCAACGTACACCTTACCACATGACAGGGGAATTTTGTACAATACGCTAGTGGCGCACTCGCGGAACTTAGTGTCATGTCGTTTTTTGCAGGACTCTTGCGGCACAGCCGATTCGACATGTCGCAAAGTTCCGCGAGTGCGCCGAAGCACGGATAGTGTCGGTGGCCGCTTCAGGAAGTACAACGTCGCGCGGACCAGATCCGTCCTCGGCAGCTATTTGGAGCGCAAGTTTGTCTGCTTCTTGCACAGGGGTTACGATGATGTTAGAATGCCGATCTCTTACTGGCTGATTAAAAAAAATACTGGGTAAACCTCAATGCATCTAGCGTTAAGGTCTACCCACTATCCTTTCAGTCAAAGTCAATCAGAGCTCGGCGTTGTTCTGACGTCGCCGCAACACCTGCGCAAGAAGCAGACGTCTTGCTCTCCGCATTAGCATCCCACACCAAAGGCTATGCAAGAAGCAGCATCCGCTGATCGCTAAGATGCGGCTGAGGGTCCCACACCTATCAACCACGACCATCACGCAACCGCAGGACCTGCGCAGATCTACCAGTGCAAGAAAACCTGTAGTGCGTTATCCCCCTAACAAGGAAAGGGAATGCTGCATCATCGGAAGCAAGCTGTGCATGACGACACATTGTAATCATTCGTCGCTGTAGTTATCATTCTTATCACCTTCATTCTGTTGTGCGCCCGAAATAAACCCTGTTCACAACAGCTACCATGCCTCGTCTGCCGTACATCGTAGCAAGTGTATTGACATGATTTTTTTGTATGGGATTTTATGTCGTTTGGACAAGAAGGTTTTGAAAAACAAGCTAGGGTTGTCAATAAATAAACAATGAATATGTTTGTAAAAAACTTTCAGCCTTTCCACTCTTGTGAAGAAAAAAACAGTGGAGCTATAGCTTCTGTTCTCGGCGGTGGCTTTCCAGGCGAGCGATCTGTTCCTCTCTTTGCAAGGGAATCTGAAGCGCTCGACGCAGTGGAACTTTAGGCGATAGCGGCCTCGCGCTGCTGCGCACAACCACTCGCGCTGCTGCGCACATCGCCGCTCCTTCCGCTCCCCCTCTTCTTCCTCCGATCTAGTTGCCGCCGTCGCTCATAGATGGTGATAGCTGTCCAGAGGTCGGTGTCATCATTTCTTTGCTGGTGGACACAATCCTGGGGAAACTAACCCTTAGCAGCTACGTTGTAAAAATTGATCCACTGACAAAAATTGTATTGAAGGGCTAGTTTCCCCAGGATCGTGTCCATCCGCAAAGAAATGTCAACACAACCAATACCACCTAGAAGACAAGGCCTGCGCATGACGTTTCCTTAGTAGATCCCCGACCCGCCCCAAGCGGCAAACACCCCGAAGCTTGACGAGAGTAGGGCCCCTCCGGAGCGCGGGCGAAAAGTGATCGCAGCGCCCCTGGCGAGCTCGGAGCCACCGCTAGCAGACAAATTCTCCGCTACTCATTGGTTTTGCCCATTTCCGTGCGAGGTGACCAATGAAAAATAATTGTCACGGGTATTTGTTGCTTTGAATGTAAAAAATAGGTGCCTCCTCATAAGTGAAGGACATTTTCTTCGCGTGGGAAAGATGTTAGAGTTTTCAGGTTGCAATTTTGGGACTCTACTGAAGAAAACACTCTGTTACAACTTATGTAAGCGAGACAAAACACGAATATACCTTCACACTGTCTTTTGAAAAAAGGGTAATGTACAAACATTTTAGAACGTAGCTACGTTTTAACTTTACTGTTCTTATCAATCAATTTGTTTTGTTGTTGCAGTTCCCATTTCTCATAAATGTCTTGCTTAAAACTGTTTTGTCAAATAGGCGAATAGGATGAAGAAGCAAAAGGCAATTTCGAACCACGAACGTTATTGCAATGTCAGTATGCTCTGGAAGAATTCGATTGTGCACATGCAATCTGACGCTGTTACTGAAACTGAAACTAATAAAACCGGAGTTACAAGCAAATCAGACTTTTGGCGCGTCCAAAAGAAAAACATAACAAAACAAGAAAAGCGTCGTAGTGCGAAAAAGAAAAAAAAAGGTGATCTTCGTCGCCTTCTACGATAAGCCGGCACCCTTTAGACCGTCAGCAACTCTTTTCATTTTCCCAAGTCTACTTTCTTTTTATTTTTGAGGGGACCCTACGACGTCGCGTTCTTTCTTCCTCCTTTAGGTTTGTTTTTCTTCGTGTTAATTTTTCCTTTTTGTTTACTTGACGTGCGAACCATCGCGTATTTTGTTTTGCCTTGTTTGAATTAGTTTTTGCTCTGTTTCCTTCTGTTCGGCGTTTACTACCGCCAGTCCTTCTGCTACGCTGTGCCCGGACATTTTGAGGGACGTCTGCAACTTTGTTGTTGTTGTTTTCTTCCACTGTCGTCTGCGATAACCTCCTATTTTCGCCTTCGCTTGAGTTTCTAATTCGAAATCTTCATATGTGTTTTTTGGTATTTATTCAATATATTAAAATGTGCAAGCTCCTTATACATTTATATTCGAATTTTATTTGTCTACGCCGGAACGCCAGCTATGGGTCATCGTTTGTTGATCAACGGGCCGCCTTCGGGCATACACCAGCGCATACTTGGAGATGGCAGGCGTGTCATGTGCTGCCTACCACTGCAAAAACAAGTTTTTGCGATGTGTTAGAAAGTCCTTCTTCAGCTTCCCGAAGTCCAAACAAACGTGAGTAATTAAGTTGCTGCAACATTAAAATTAAGCTAAAACAAACAACAAAAAGAAAAGGGAAGCTCCCTTTTTTATGCTGCTGCTTTCCATTTTTTTTCCCCCTATGTGCCGCAATGATCGTCGTTGTTGAAGGAGTTTTTGGCTGGGTGATTTGTATCTTTCTATCGTCTGCTAAAGTTTTGTTTTATTCGCCGTTGTTCGCTACCTGTTCCCCATTTCTCTTTATTTTCGTCCGAGAAGGGGACCGCATCTTTCCTGCAAAGTTCAAAAAATGTTCCCACGGTCATTTTCTCGTTACTTTTTTGTTTTTTGTTGTGCTGCTGGTTCGCTTGCTCTGGTAATCTTAACATGTTGTTTGCGCACGTTTTAATGATCACCTATTTAGGTAAGAAACTGTGACAACGCAGTCTGCAACGGATCAACAGTAACCTCTTACGACGTAGTTCAAGCAGCTAAACGCCTTTCTTCCGCTTCCCAGATGCGCTCCAAACTCGTGTGATCCCCTGAGTGGCGTTTGAGAGCGCTAAATAGACTGCTCTACCTTTGTTTATGCGTACGTTGTTATTTGATTGTCGTTGCAGTTGCGATCAGTGGATTCCGCTTCGCAAGCGGACTGACCGTAATGAATTTTCGGCTCTTGGGGTGACGAAACGAGGCTCGCAAAGCGTCTGCTTACGTAGACTCCGAGTCTTTTATTGACGTTCGCCGCCGCTCCCGTGGGTTTTCGGAGGAATTACGCCGCATTTACTGGCGAACACAGCTGCGTGCGCGACTGCTTAGCGCGAGCTAATGACGAGCTACCACAGTTCATTTGCAACGTGCATGCGACACCATCAAGATTGCCGATCTTAGCAATGTAAGCTCGTTCTGAGCACGACCACTGAAGCAGGCGATGCAGCAGGCGATGGAGCAGACGATGTAGCAGACGACGGTGCTCATCCGGGCTACCTAGGGGGCGCTGAGGGGATCTACTAGTGATGACGTTTAGAGGAGGAAACGCGCAGGCCTTGTGTTCTAGGTGGTATTGACACAACACTCTGGTTGCCGCCGTCGCTCATAGATGGCGGTAGCTAGCTTGTCGGCGAGTATGTAGGCTCCCTAGTCCAGAGTGTTGTGTTTGCCGGTTGTCTGCTTGCCGCCGTCGCTCATAGATCGCGGCAACCTTTCCACTTTGGCTTGCCGACTTGTGGCCGGCCATTTCTTCATTCCCGCCAAAGTACAGCTTCGCTGGTCTTAATTCTTTACAAAAATAAATAAATAAAACTTTTTTTTTTTTTTTTTTGTTAACGAGAGGTTAAAGGGGCCCTGCAAGCACTTTTTTACTGGTTTTTAATTTGCACCAAACCTGAGCGCACTGAACGTAGTAACTTAGTAAAACTTTTCTTTTCTCGAAATTCGCTTTATTTTAAAAGTTGTAGGCAAATTAAAATGACAAAAACAAGCAAAAAATAACCTCCCTCATGACGTCCTTGGTTGCTTGAGTGGCCGTGAACTAGAGGAGGGGTAGTGGGCTCATCGCGAGCGCTCACGGCTGCCGCACTCCGTGTCGACGGCGCGAGAGGGCGCCACTAAAGCATGTTTTGGATAGGTTGTATGCAGCGGGCAGCCGGGGCGGCTCTCATTGCATTTGCTGCGCGATTAAACACTAATTCGGCATGACACTTCATTGGCCACAAACGACAGCAAAAACGGGGTAAAGATCAGTTCAGAATGGGAGCCACTTCGCGCTGCCATACCGCGAAACGGCCAAACCCCAAGACAAAGCTTCTCGCCGAAGGCCTTCGGAACGCTTGGAGCTGGTCGGATCATCCTGTCCATACGACCGCAGCGCCGCCGCGTACATCCGGGACCTTTCCGTGTCGGCGCGTGATCCCACTACTCCTTTCTAGTGTGCGCCGCCTTTTCCACCACTCGGTGGCGGGTATGTGGACGGGTCATTTCTCGTTTCCGTACTTTATAAACTGCATTTGTTTCTTTTTCGATCTAAAATACTGAACAAAAACTACTTTTATAAATAATTGAAACGGTTCGCGCAACTTATATTTTATAGTTCGACTAAAAAGAAGCTTTTAGAGGCTCTGACCAGTAGTAAGCCCAGGACCAAAGACGTCACATTTTGCGCGCTTTCGGTACCGCGGGTCGCCCTCGTCGGTGGAGGAGGTTTCCGCGATGTCCGGTTAAAATATGACGCACTGATATTTAGTTACTCTCTCCGTGCCCGCTGGCTTGCCCGAACTTCAAGAGACGTGGAAACCGCAAAAAAGGTGGACGCTTAAATATGATTGCAGGGCCCCTTTAACGATATCATATGGTTAGTCTCGTTGTCGCATACTTTTTTTCAACACCCATCTTGACATTTAATACTGCACTATAAAACTAAATTGACCGATCGCACAACGTTACACGCCAGTTTTCCGCAAAAAAAGTAAAAACGTCGGTCGAAAAGTTGTCGTCTGCTAGCCGTTAAAAACGGTACACAAGCCTCAAAACGAAACTAACGCGTTAGGTTTGATTTTTGAGCTCGATTTCTTACAATTATGCTCAAAAGTTTTTAGTCCGCAAGAGTTACCTTTTTTAGCATAATTTTAAAACAAATATTATCTTTTTTTTTTATTTTATCTAACGGGAAGGCGCAGGGCGCCTTGGCGGATTCCGTAACTTGTCAGGTGGCAACCCCCCCCTTCGATTCGCGTAAAGATGTAAAGATGGCTGAGGGCACGTAAGTACCCCCCGATTGAAATCGGAGCGTTTTAAAATCCCTTTTCCTCTTGTCACGACCCCAAAACAAAAGGATGTCGCGGCGAGCGACGCTCGTCAAACGTCGTCTTCGTGCCGCGTGCGCTGTAACCTGGAATGCATTTCTCGCCGCAGCTCTGACGAAGCGACTACACCTTGGTGGAACACTTGGCTGCAGACGGCCAAAGACAAGGTAAACAATACGCGCACCGTGATCTTTTGCATTTTTCTCGCCAAGTTTAGCGCGATTATCGCCGAGTCAGTGGACCAGATCATCCGCACGCTTCCTATGACAAGTGTTCCTCGAATGGTTGCACTGACACTGCCTGTGAAGTGTCCAGAGGCGATTTGTGTTTTTCGAACGTATGCTTTCGAGAGGCCCGATTGTGGGTACGTCCTTTTTATTATCTTTATTTGGTTTCTCGGTTCGTTCTCGTGTTTACTGGTGATGTCGCAGCGGAGGAAGGACTTCTGTCGTCCTTGTTATTACGCACATCTAACTATAATCCAAAAAAAACACGTTTCTAAATAAATAAATAAAAAAAATTCGAGCTTTTGTGTTTTCACGCTCGCAACTAGCTTTTCGATGCTCTGTTTTCGGATGTTTGGGGACGGAACTTTTGGGTAGCTCGCTTTACGAATTGTAGGTAAGGTATGTACGGTATGTACCGACATATGAGGTGTAGCGAAGTTGGTTTCTCGGAATAATTTCGGCTGGCACTTGCTGAAGTTTTGTTTTTGTGCGTACTGAAGCGAAGAGGACGTTGACACGGCGTGGGAGCCTAAACTTTCCGAATGCTGTCCTAGTTTCCGCGAGTTGGCGTGCAGCACTATTGAAGGCAGCAAAACTTAATTTTTCTTCATAAAGTCTCACACACACACAATAAAGCAACAACAACAAAAAAATCTAATGTCAGGTGACTCCACTCTAAAAGTTTGATCATCTTCTAGTCATTACAGGGCAAAATGTGCATGCCATGCTGTGTGTTTCATTTTATTTAATTTATTTCCATCTTAAAGGCCCAGTTAGGATATTACATAAGGGGAAAGGGGGGGGGGGGGGGCAGTATTACGATGGAGTAAAACTATACGCACTCCGGAGTGCACTTCGGACGGAAATGGCTATACGCACTCCGCTAAACTCGTATAAAACGAATCGTCACAGCGAGTTTTCTAGGCGATGGCATAGCGTAGGGATTAAGACGTCCGCTTTGTACGCGAGTGGACGCGGGTTCGATCCGCGGTGGGCCTACTTTTTTTTCCTGAACATTTTGTTTTGTTGAGGCATTTGGCGATATTTACGCCATTTCTTTTTGCGATGAACACTAAGAAAACCGAATGTTGTCGCCGAAACTTCGCAGAACTAAATGGTATGGGACAGGCACGTAGCCAGGATTTTGTTTCGGGGGGGGGGGGGGCCCGTCCATGACAAAATGTTGTATGAGGGGGAGGTCCCAGCAAAATTGAAGATTTCGGGGGGGGGGGGGGGGGGGGGGGGGCCCGGGCCCCATGGGCCACCCCCCTGGATACGTGCCTGGTATGGGACTACCTTTCCGGAGGTGCGATCGGGGACAGCGGGGCTTGTGTTGCCGGCCGGACGCCGCGAAGCGGCGTGTACTGGTTAAGTTTTGTAATTAGCAGCCGATACTGTTGCCGCGAAGCGGCGTGAACGCAGGCGGGGGGTTGTGTTAACGAGCTCCCCAGTGATACACGCGCCGTTCGAAAAGGGTGACCCAAATGGCATGAGTACTCCGCGGTGTGCGTATAGCCATTTCCGACCGAAGTGCACCCTGGAGTGCGTATAGCTTTACTCATTACGATGAATAAAATAGCAGACACAATAATAAAACAGTAATAGAACACACAAAAAGTAAGAACAGGAGAAATTATACATAATGGGCTAGTAAAAGATTGTAAAACACTGTTGCATCAATGGTGCTACTGGACGTGTTAGTTTTGCCATAATTTTGTTTAATTGTACAAGAGTTATTCAGGCGGGATGATATTCTAGGGGGAGGGGGGGGGGGGGGAAAAGAGCAAAACATTTTTTAGGAAGTCTCTGGCCATTTGTGGTTTTTGTGTTTGGGAGGAAATGCTAGCTGGGGACAGCTGGAGCTACATACAGACGTTTTCCATTTCCTTTCGTTCTCGGTCACGTGGGTTCCGTTCTGGTATGCGGGACGAAAAAAATAGAAAACATTTCAACCTGAAATATGCGGGCAAATATAGGTGAGGCAAAACAAGAATGTGTGACAATTGCACATTTTTCGTGAACACCTTTCAGCGGGGTGGAGAGATCCAAACAATGTTTTAACGGATTCCACAAGTGACGACATTCAAGATGGCTGCGCCCAATCGGAAAAGGTGTATGCAACACACTTGTACAGTCGGGGACAAAAGTCTCCAGGACGTGCGAGCTGCGGCTGAAACGCATTGCTCTGCCATCTGCCGGCGGGTCGCCTGGTTTCGAGATCACACAAAAGCGCATGCGCGTCCTACTATGCCTGCAAACATGTGTGTTTTCCCACTCTTCTGCGGCACAGCACCTAACTAGGAATCGGGCACATGGTACCGCCTCGGAGATAGCGCTGGCGGCTGACGAGCGTCTGCTACATATTCCGAAACTCGAGATACCGCCTGGGGCATTGCGCCGCATTTCGCCGCGTCAGCGCACCTTGCTTTATAACCAGTTCAGCTTATCGCTCAGTTGAGCTGCCGTGACTTCTTGCTTTGTATGTGCCATGTCAGTAAGCGCTATCTCCGAGGCGGTACCACGCGCCCGATTCCAAGTTAGGCGCCGTGCAGTAGAAGAGCGGGAAAGCACACATGTTGGCAGGCATAGTAGGACGCGCATGCGCTCTTCTGTGATCTCGAAACCAGGCGACCCTCCGGCAGATGGCAGAGCAATGCGTTTCAGTCGCAGCTCGCGTGTCCTGGAGACTTTTGTCCCCGACTGTACATTGTGTGAATGTTTGTGCCTACTCTGCTATTGGTGCTCTGGGCTCTGTTGTTTCCTTCTTGTTGCATGTTTTTATTTGCAACAAAGGCGCCTTTAGATTATGTTCCTGTCCCATTCATATTTCACGGGCAATCGAAATTGCGATCCCGTTTGCGATGCAGGCACAGTTTTGAAAGTCTCTGGGTTGTGTTGTCCATAAGGGGGTATTTTGCTGGGTCATGAAACGCTTTTCCAACTTTTTCCTGTTTAGCTTTCCTCCTCAACTCATAAGTCGCACATTCTACCAAGCAGTTCAAGAAGATGAAAAGAGGGGAGTCCCCTCTTGCTCGGAATCTCGTTTGTATACCCGGACAGAGCCATTGTCTCCCTAGAAGATTAGCCCGTCGCTCAAAATTCAGACAAAAGTTGCTTTCCCCACCTTGTTCACCCTGAAGCTGACAGTGCTGTGGAAGCTACGTGCTCGTTGGGCCAACCACACTTTTGCCACGTGATCACGCTCTCTCGGGCATACCCACGCGCAGAGAATGAGGTCTGGTGATGAAAGGGAGGCGGCTGATTGGTCGGGCAAGCGCGTAGCTTCCGCCACATTGTCAGCTTAGGGGTGAAGGGAATAAGTGAGGTCCGGTATTGTGTGACGTGTGTTTGGACCCGGTGTCGCGCTTTGGGAACCGCGTATGTATCACAGTGAAAAGGAAGAGAGCTTACGAAGGGGAGGAGGTACGAAATAGTTTGCTGTGTTTTCAAAGTTTCGCACTGAAAGTTAGGCTTTTGACTTTCTACCTTTTTTCTTTTGGCCCACTGAACGATGTGTTATTAGTAAAATCCCAGTCTAAAGTGATTTATACCAGCCCAAAATTCGTTTCATGGGCCCTTTAACTTAGTCCGTGCCATTCCCATAGGTGTCAATGTATTTTACTCCATGTACACAGGAAAGAATAAACGCGTAAGACGGAGCACAAAGCACATCTTTCAACTGGCAGCAGACAAGAATGAAAAGGAACCAGTCCCCAAAAGGCGTCAACAATTTGTTGACGCCTTTTGGGGGCTGGTTCTTTTTTGTTCTTGTACTGTCCATAAAAATTTTTCTTGGCAAGTTTGCTACGTTCGCGCACCTGCATATTTGATTTATTAGCGGTTACGACACAGTCAAAACATGAGGTATATGCTTCGTTACAATTGTGACCCTGCTCCCCTTTTATGTCAAAATGTCCATGTCAAAGAAAATCCTGATATATTGCACACCCTCCAAAGAATAGCAATTCCGAAGAACTGGAGACACCTGGGCAGGACTTCCTTTTTAGATGTCTCCGGCTGCACGCACGTATGCACCAAACCAGAAAGTTGCGCAAGTTGCAGTTGGATGGTCCACCCGATGCCAGAGTATTTGCCAACACGATCGACGGCTTTATCGCTTCCCCAACGTCGTTCTTCGTCGCTTCTTTCGCCCACTCGCTGGTCGCACCCGGTTGGTTTTTCTATTTTTATATTTTTTTAACTTCATCTATTTCTTTATTTTACAGATAGTATCCACAGACCTAAGGAAGGGAACGTAGTACAGTGTTGAAAGTGCCACGACGTTTGCGCCAAATTGTGCCACGAACGAAAGCCCGCTACACTTCGCGCCAAAGTGCCATTTTTTTTTTCCAAGTGTTGCGCCACACCTGCGCCGAGATGGGCTTGAGCGGGGCAAGAAATAAAAATATTTAATTATTGGTCCACCCTCACAATCGGAGAAGTAGGCAGAAAGGAAAATGGTGCAGATATGTGTTTCACACAGTCTTGACTAACGGTATAGTTTGTTTCATTTAGTTCCGAGCACGGTCAGAGGTTCAGACACGTGCAACCCCGAACACGCACATTAAAAGTACAAGTCGCGGGAGATTTGCCGCTGCAATCGATTCGGTCAATGGAAGAACACGTACAGGAACTTACGCCGTTTGGTTGGTCCCACTAGTTCGTAGCGTCGGCTGCATTTTAAATGAAGATGAAACGAAGCATGGAGATTGCTCGTGAACCACGCTGGCCGGTCGATCGCCGGCATCGTCTAAATTTCCACACAATGTCTGGAGCTGAAAGTCGCGAGAAAACATTGCTTAGTAGTAGTAGGATGGCGATTACATTGATAAGACAGAACCAGAATCTTCTACTTCTGACGAGATCGCTTGATTATCGCATGTGCCGCATACCTCTGTGCCACCTTGCACCAGCGTGCCCGCGTCGAGCTTCTCCGTTTTGCATCGGAGTCCTAGAAGCAGCGGCCGACATGGGTTAGCGCGATAGGCTCGGAAATTATGCTCAGTGCCATTAGACGTCTGCCTTCTTCGATCTTGATCGTAGGTTGATCTCTAAATTAAAGGGCGCTGCTTCCAAAAAGAGAAAAAAAAAAACGAACAAAAAAATGCGGGTCTACATTTGAATAAATGCGGTAGTTAAGGTTCCCATGCAGCTGTCAATTGAAAGAGGAGCCAACTTTGACTTCACCCTGGTCCCAGTGCTGCTTGAGAGCAGCATCACTTTTGAAACACAAATGTTGGTTTTTATAATATTTGTAGGTGTTTTCTTTTTCGCAGTTTATAATATTAGAGTTGAATTTGGTAGATTCATAAAACTTTGTGGACGCATTTTTATTGATAGACGTGTTAGCGGACATGCCGGTTTTTGCTGGCATTTTACAGAAATTATGTTTACAGGCTAAATAAACTACCAGGTGTAAAAGTGGGATGGGCTTTATCCCAACTGAAGTGTTACGCTATGATTCATTTTTTAACCATTGTTAGTACCTGTTGTAAATGGAATCTACCCTGACCAGAGCCTTATTCCTAAAAAGAAGGCTCTGTTCCCTTTGCACCTATCTATTCTTACTACAAAAATGTAATAAGTAATATGCTCCAGTATCAAAGAGGAACCCTCAATCACATAGAAACGCAATTAAAAAGGCATTCACTTAAGTTATGTGCTAACGGGTGTTGTCATCTACTCCAAAAGCGTCATTGGCTACTCCAAAACAATATTTTGCCTGCTACAGAACCTGCTACAAAAGGTGAAACGTCGCTTCCATCACTGATAGCCGTTTTAGAAACATGCTTTCACGGAACAAGCGTTTGGGCTGTACGCCGATCGGCCGCGTTCATCGCGTGTGCGCAAGCAACGAGATTTGTCCACCCGCCTTTTTTCTCCAATTATCTCCCGTGAAGAGGTGGGCATTTGCTCAGGATATTACGGTAGGTATTTTGTCGGCAAAAGCTTAGGTATGTCTTGGTGTGCTATGTTCTAATAGTAAAAAAAGTGAAAGCCGTTTACAACTCCCTGTAACGCCGAATTGGAGCGCAGCTCTTGAGGAGGAGGAGGGAAGGGTACTCAGGGGAGGGTATACCCCTCCTCCTCCTCCTCCTCCCCTCATTCTTCAATCTCCTCCGGGGGGGGGAGGGGTGGGTCACGTGACCCCCCCTCCCCCGCCGAGGTCACGTGACCCGGGGGGGGGGGGGGGGGGGGGCTCGCACGGTGCATTATGGGACATTTCCCATAATGCACCGCGCGGTTACGCTGACGCCGACGGCGACGCAGCTCAAGCCGGAATTGGGCGCCTAAGAGCTGCGCTCTAAAAGTTTGCCTATGTGTTTCGGTGCACACGCTGTGTGCCAGCATAAAAGTGGCCTATGCGTTTCGGTGTGCTTTGTTCCAGTCGACAACGGCGTACGAGTTTTTCAAGAAGGACCTGACGGAGTTTTCCAGTACAGTGCAGCAGGACACGGCACAGGCAGTCTCCTCGACTGCTGCCTTTGTTCGAGACAAGCTGAAGGTGGGTTGGCAATCCCGACTCCATTACTCTACGATAGGTGGCGCAAGTACCACCCGTTGCCAATAGGCACAGCTTATATCGTCAATCTAGCCATTCGTTCTTCTTATGCCAAGCATCGCTCTACAATGCGGTTCTCGCTTTGCCGAAGTTTGTCCGTGGTGGGGCCTTCCATTCATTCAGCTGTGGAGCCACCATCCCTGATGGCCTGTTGGGGACAGCGGGCGTTTCACTGCCTGGAACGTCAGCGGACGAGTGACTTTGCATAGTAGGCTGCTATCAATTGTAGCACCCTCTTCAAAGCCACTACCCAAATCTTAGTGTCCAAACACCACCAAACTTATTCTTGCAGCTGTAGAGTCCTTCTTAGCCAAGGAGAACAAACGGGACACTGTGATTCCAGAATGTACGGGAATTGGGAGCTAGCATAGCCTCCGGGAGGCTACTGGCTCAGAGTTTCTTTAGAGGGGAGCTCCGGCATCAATCTGAATGTTTTGCAACAACACATTATTTTCAGAAAGAGTTCAAGAAACTGGGCCTAGAGCAGCTACTAGTAAACTCCCCAAAAAAATTTTAAATAATTTTTAATCGTAAAAATACGCTATAACTGAAACCGAAACTAACCTGCAGCTTTGCTTGTCCGCCAGCTTGAGCCAGTTTTGCCCGGCGTCGGAAGCAGTCGGAAGGCCGTCGCGATCGCCCGTGGGAAATAATGAACTACAATTCATCGAGCTTGTCTTAGTCTAGCAGTGACCAGCAAATGCTTCAACATTTTTAACGAGAGATTTCAAACAATTTGCCATTTGCATTCGATCCGCCGGCACGTGGACCCAGACGCCACTTCGAAGCAGAATGGCACGCAAGGCGTGAACTGTTCTCTAGCACGACGCGAACGCCGGCTAGAAGTGGGACCTGCTCGAACCCACTTCCGTTGCAGAGGCCTCTCGATCACAAACCGACGCGACGTCGCTCTGCCGCACTTCTTTGCGGTGTGATTGCACCCCCACAGTCAATTGCCAATTTTCCCCTAAAGCAGACGCGGTTTGCAAAACCACGGACGCTCGCCGTCGCTACAACGCACGACACCACGGAGCAGGGAGTGTCGTCTGCTCTCAGATACAGCGTTTGACGTTACAAGTGGCCCCTCGCTCGTCGTTACCAGCAGAGCGGCAGCAAGCGATTCGAGGGCGTATGCGTAAACTCCAAAATTAATTTTCTCGAGAGAAAACAAATACCTTAATTACATATGCGTTAACACGCTCACCGGCAGATATTTCGTACGGGGTGATAATTTTTGTAAAAAAATCAACGCTCATCGATATTTCGCCGTAGCTCTTCTTGAGATCAACATGTTTTTTTTGGCAATCCGGTGGTCGTAAAAAATTATGCTGTTTTGGATTTCGTCATTTCTATAAATTAAATGTGCCTTAGATCACCCGTAGCTTAGAAAACACACTTTGAGTACTGCGTCGTCGCGACGAGCGGCGTCGTGAAGCGAGAGGGCGGAACTCGAATGCTCAGTCCTTGACCGGCGGCTTTCGTGCTGAAGTAAGCCACATTTTGTATTGCTCGTTTTGCTTCGTGCGCGAACAAAGCCGAGACTGCAAGCGCGAGCTCTCTCCCAACGATGCTCGTGGTGCACGAGCGCACGTGCTTGGCAGGGGTGCAAAAAGCCCAGAGTGTAGTGTCTTAGACATGCTGCCCCTTTGCGGCACGTGGGTGGAGCGGACAACTTCTCGGGGCTGGTTTGCACATTCGCGCTTGAGCGTGATGGAGTGCGTCGTGCTCGCTCGTAACTGCTTATGATGATGCAATACTAATGCTTCTCTTTGCATATCTTTTCCCACTATTCTTTTACCGTGGGCTCGAAATAATTCCGACAACGTTACAAGTAGGGTTTCGTGTTTTCGGATAAATCGGAAAGACAAATTACGGCATGACGATGGCAAAATAAAAAGCAAGAAAAACGGTATTTTACGAATAAAGTCCGTCGAGCACGCGGTTAGTGGTCCTAATAAGCCACACTTCATTTTTTTTTTGTATCGCAGGTTTATGACAAAATTGAGCTTTTGGTTCTTCTCATCAAAGTATGTATGGTACAACGGCTCAATGTACTTTTGGGCCACGACAAAAGCCACTGTTCCGGTTTCCAGTTTGGACCATACTATTTGTGCCTCTTAGATAAAGGTGCTTTTTTTTTTTTTTCATAACAGTGGAAAAACTTGTAGATTTTTTTAGAAGGGTAGCTGAAGCTTTT
Organism: Ixodes persulcatus; assembly: GCA_013358835.2. Taxonomy (NCBI): domain Eukaryota; kingdom Metazoa; phylum Arthropoda; class Arachnida; order Ixodida; family Ixodidae; genus Ixodes; species Ixodes persulcatus. The sequence goes on from JABSTQ010006130.1 coordinate 82,400, forward strand.
ACGCTTCCCAGGGACTATGTTCAGGAGATTGGCTATTTCAAGGTACTGATGTTGGAGCAACACTTGTTTGCAAGATTTGTCAGGGGACAGTTAGTACTCCCAACCGCCGTTGCAATTGGGAGTACTAACTTTCATCGGCTTGGGGTGCATTTTGTCCTGAATTATTTATCTTTATTTTGAATTAAAAAAAAAAAAAATTGTGAATGGAGTAAAATTTAATTTCTAATTCATGAGAGTTGGGAATCAAGCTAAAATAAACTCCGATAAACCTCAAATTTACGGCAAAAAATAAACTAAAAAGAACACCCTCCGAATTCCCAGAAAAAAAAAAAAAAACTCTGAGAACACAAGATCCTTATTATAAGCCACCATTTCTCATCAATAGTGCATTGGTGTCTCACAAATACTCAAAACCTTGTATGCAGACCGGAACTGTGTTTTCCCATCGTAAGCGAGCACAAGCGGCGTCAAGCATGCGTGGAACGCTTAGTGAGATCGGTCCACGGGGCTCTTGCACCCGACGTCACTTTCGGACACGTCACCAAACAGCGTGCTCTGAAACTACGAAATCCAGCGTCAACAATCCTGCCGGCGACGCCTTCCGCCGTTTTCCCTATTCGCGCGCACATAAGCGATTCTTCGTTAGCTTCGTCTTCGGCGTCAATGGAACGTGGAAGCGAGCAGACGACTCAATCAATGACTGAACCCGAGAAGTATAATTCGGGATGTATGTTGGGACGCTTAAATTCTTTCGCCTTCGGAGCCGCCCGGCGGCTTCCCCCGGCGCCATTTCGCCCCTCCCCCACAAGCAAGCTTCTTTCTCTATTGCCGGCTCGTCCGAAATCCAGGTAGAGACAGCCCCTTTTCAAAATCTAGTACCAAGCTACGCCCCTTTACATTTCTAATCATGTTGGCCAATGCCGTTGATCACGACGCGAAAGAGCTCGAGCGATTTGGAAAGCGCCACTTCTGCGCACAGAAAGACGCGACCGACGGGGGACAAAGGCAGACGAAACTCGCTGGCTTGAATTCCGAAGGAGATTTCGAGCCGGGAGAGGCACTGAGTTGTGGTCTCGTGCAAGCACACTGTCGAGTCCGTCCGGCAGCGACAATGGTGTTTACGTCGCCCTCGCACGACGCGTCTGCTCGACGCAGCTGGATGGGGACGCGTCGGTCACGACCAAGGCCAAGGAGGGCTTCTCGACCCTGCTGGGGACCCTCAGCGAGGCCTTCTCTCCGTCCTGGGACCCCGCAGACGACGAGCTGTCGGTGATACGCAACAACGAGGTCCACCCCGTGGACAGGTGGCAGGTGAGGGCAGCTTGCCGGTGACTATTCGCAACTCCAATTCACTATAGGTGGCGCCACTCGCTTTCTAAAATGGCGGTTATAGGGGAGGTCGGAGATGCTTGCCAATACCAGTTGCTCACTCAGCCTGTCTAGTGTGCCTGCTTCACTGAGCGACACAAATTATTCCCGCTTATACGAGGAAGCTAGGGTGTAATGAGTACAGGTCACCTCTTTATCCTGAAAACAAAAACGGTGTTTAGCGTAATATGTACGCCAAGAGGCGCGTTTTAATTCTGGAGCAAAACCGAAACTATCTTCTATTTTTAATTTAATTTCTCGGTATAGGTGTTAATTTTGGACTCTTTCGTCACTCAAGATGTGTCTCGCAGCGTAATTATTGAGCTGAAGAGGTTGTTTGCGGAAATTTTATTTTGTGACATATGCGTCCGATCCAGGCACTTCTAAATATTTTGGGTTAGAATATTGTATTTGTTTAAAAAGAAATTTGTGGTGATATTTGTGTTCTCATTTCCTCTCGCAAATATAATTGTCACGTGAAATAATGAACTGCAGACATTGTAATAGGTTTTGGGGTATTTAGATGATGAAACGCTTTAACATTATTTCTAGCATAAAAATAACAGAATCAATCAAAATTTTACAAAATATCACCACGGGGTGATGAGTTTAGAATGTTTTCACAAAACATATAAATAAAAAAATGGTGTTCTCACTCAAAAACCCAAAGACGAAATCCGAGTGAGTCGGCGGAAGTGTGTGTGTTTTTTTTTTTAAAGCAACGCGTGACTCGTAGGACTTTATGTTGCACCCAGTGTTTGACTGTTTGTCTATCTTGATAGCAATGTCAGAGTTTTTTATACGGTAAAAAACAAACAAAATGAGACCTTTCTGGAAAGAGTATTATGATTAAATGACATATTTTTGTGGTCGTGGCGTTTATTGGGGGCCTACATTGCTGCAATTTGTTTTAGTAATATTACAATTAATATATTTTAACGCATAGTTTCTCAAGCTCCAGTATAATTTGTTGCTTATGATCTAATTTCAAATGCTCAAACAAGTATGGCAATCAAAAGTGCGCAAATTATCATCACTGGTGCCATTTGCAGCATTTTTAATTAACGAGTTATAAAATAAAAATGGTTTAAAATCAATAAAAACATTCGAGGTAATTTGATAAATCCACGTAAAATTTCATTGATTGTAGGTGAAGCATATCGTGCTATCAAAACTGCAACCCTTGTCATTTCTTTTTTCTAATTATTTACCAATCTTTTTAGAACATTTAGTTTCTTTCATGTTTACGCACCGTCGCTTTGCCAATTTCGGCCTTTCCAGTCCGAAGGAACGCGCACCCGCTTGCACGTCTGCTCACTGCAGCACGTTTCGTTGGTGTCGGAAATCAGTGAAACAGCAGCAAGTTTTAATATTGCGTATAGTACTAGTGAACGCAAGCACCGCGTGTTTGCGTTAGCTTTGCGCGTTCCACACTACGCGCTCAAAACCCAAAATTGCGGTCTCAAATTGTTTGCGTTAGGGCAGCGTGGAGCACGCAACCCTAACGCAAACGCACGGGGCTTGCATTTGCTTCTGTTCGCAGCATTAAAACTCTATAGTAAGGTACAAACTCATACCAGTTGCAGCATTACATCCGGTCAGTGAAGGGCATTGTTTGCATTCGGACATGGCATTTCGCGAGCCACGATTGCGAGCAGCTTCGCCGTGCCCACCGAGCAGGAGAACCGGGGGACCCTAGCTAGAGTGTTTCCCGTTTCCGCCGCGAGAGGGCGAGCGACGAGATGGAGATGCCTTCGCCAGTGTTCTGGCATCTAGGGAGTCTTGAGGGTGCATGCACAGCCAAAGCACGGCGGAATTCAATGAACGTACGCTTTTGCGGCAAGGCATTTTCGTAAGAGATGTCCTGTCGTTTTCATCCGGTCGGTGGCTATAGGCGAAATGTATATTCTCCGCTTGGGAAGAAGGGAATTCCAGCGGTCTCCCATTTTAAAGCATGTTCGTTCATCCATTCGTCGGGGCAGGGCGTGTGGGCAGAGCCGGTTTGGCTGTCGTCGAGGGTGAATTTGGCAACTGTCTTTGTCTGCTGGCCCTTTATTTATTTGTTTATTTATTAGCAATATCTCGCAGGCTCATGTAGAGCATTAAGGAAATGGGGGGGGGGGGGGGGGGTTGTAAAAAAAAAGATAAAAATCGAAACTTTAAACGACACGAAATGTACGGTAGGAGGAGGCACGAAATAAATCAAGTACCGCTCAGCTTTAGACGGAGGAAAGAATTCAACGATACTGTGCAACCCAGTTACTATAACAATAATCAGAAGACCCGAAATTTCAGTCATTATGACCGATTGTCGTTGTATCTGGACTAGAAACTGATCATTTCCAGTCTAGAAACTCTAGAAACTGATCGTTATAAGCGGGTTGCATTGTATTATACCCGCAACATGCGCGGCGTAATGAAAACATGCGGTGGTGGTTGCATTTTGAATGCAGCCAAGAAAAGCGGGTACATAGATAAAATGAAAGTATATTCGAGATATTTAGTCTACTTCAGGATGGAAATGCAGTCGATACAAAAAGACGACTTAAGATTTTTGCGGAACAATGGGGCTTCAGCGACGAGCGCTGAAGGTCGTTACAAGCTCGGATTCCAGTTGGCACAGATAGAGCGCCAATTACCCCCCCCCCCTCTCTCTCCCAGGCCTGCCTGCACTCCATCTTGGTGGACCGCAACACGTACTGTCACGAGCCGGACTGCCCTCCCGAGGTGTACGAGAGCTGGCTGGAGACGTTCTCCCTGGGTGAGCACCGGGACGAGGTCGCCGAGCTGCTGCTCAACTACTCCGAGGTGCAGCGCTACTACGACGAGCTGGTGCCCCGGGCAGTCTCGCACGAGGAGTTCTGGCAGCGCTACTTCTTCCGCGCCTTCCAGCTCTGGCAGGCCGAGGAGGAGCTTGTCAACAGCGTGCAGCAGTCGAGCGAGCGCCTCTCCGTCAGCGGGGGTGAGCGGTGCACAGTCGACCCGGTGCGCGTCGTTGTCATAGTTTAAGCTTTGATGTACGGGGTGTTCCCGAGGAAAAAGAACGGCGTTTTGTGGCCCGGATCAATGAGTTATGCATTTCGGAAAGCTCAAACTCCGTGGGTGCGTGAAGCTAGCGGTTGGGCTAGAATGCAAAAGTTTGATAAGATGGCGGTGCCTGGATTAAAAGATGAAACGAAATTTGTCTACGAGCCGACGTCCACCTAAGCCTAATATTGTCAACACAACGAATGATACTGTGAACGCTCGTGGGGTTTACATCAGTGAAAGAGACTTGTCAACAAGGGAGAGAATATTGTCTTCTTCCTTGCTGGTAAGTTTGTTTTGCTGAAATAAATGCTACAGGCATCCACAATTTAATTTTTTGTTTTGACAAAATTGAGCTTAGGTGGATGTCAGCTCGTAGAGAGAGTTTGTTTTTATCAATTATCTTTTGATCCAGGTAGCGTCATGTTCTCAAACTTTCGCATTCTATTCCAACCGCTAGCGTCACATTCTCACGCAGTTTGAGCGTTCCGCGATGCATAGTTTATTTACCCAGGCCGAAGAACACGGTTCTCTTTTCTCGGGAACTCCCGATACTAAAGCACTGCAGAAGCCTACAGACCTTTGTTTCATCGATGCTGAGACTGGGAGGTGTTCTTCAGCTGCCGTTCAAGCCAGGTCCCTTGGGGTAGGAAAGTCTGAAAACCCGTGTTGGACGATGTCCTATACCTTGCACGTAACAAGCAACGAGTGCTCGACAAGTTTGTGTTGCTCGTCCGGTAACTTTGACCTGCGTCCATTCTATACCAGTGAACTCATCCAGCCTTTATGCAGAGAGGTGAACCTTCATATTTTAATGTGCTTTAAATCTACACCAGTTGGAGATTATCTGCACAGTAATTTCTGTCTTTTAAAATATACCTTTTAAATATTTTTTTTTGGTGCAGCATGGTTTGTGTTGCATTTTGTGCCATTCAACACCTAATCATCATCATCATCACCCAGTGGATTCTGACCAGCTGCTGGACTCCCTGAGCGACCCCGGCAGCAAGTTCCTGGGCAGCCGACCAATGGTGGTCCCGCCCAACACCCCCAACGCCCCGTCGGCGGAGCAGAGCGGCTCCAACTCCCCGACCCCCTCCAAGGCTACCCCGTCCCCCGCGGGGGACGCGGGGTGCGACACCGCGAGTCCCGCCCACGGATCTTCCACCCCCGAGGAGGGAGAGGTCGCGACGGCGACGGGTGCTGCCCTCGCGACGTCTCTGGCTACGGGAATCCGGGCAACCATGTGCACCAGAGGCGAGGGCAGCAGTGCCGTGGCGAAGGGTGCGGGGAGTGACGGCGCAAAGTGCTCCGTGGAGGAGACGAATGTGAGGGGTGCAACGGTGACGGAGGCCCGGGGCAGTGGAGGCACGGGGTCGCCGTCTTCTGGAGAGGAGGAGTCCAGCGGGAGAGGTGGGTGATTTGTTCGCCTGTTTCATAGACTGGCATCTTTAGTGTAGACAAGGTCCTTAGATGTCTCTGGTTTCTTTAGGTGTCTCCTATGTCTCCAGTATCATAGATGTCTCTGGTGTCTGTGGAAGGTATCTCTTGTGTCTTTGGAACATGTCTCCAGTATGGTAGAGGTCTTAGATCTCTCTGGTATGGTAGATGTCTCCAGTGTCTATGGAAGGTGTCTCCTATGTCTCCAGTATGATAGATGTCTCTAATGTCTATGAAAGAGTCTCCGGTGTCTTTGGAAGATATCTCTGGTGTCTGTGGAAGATGTCTCCTGTGTTATGTTAAACATAACAACGTACAGTGGACGAGGACAAAGGAAAGAAACACACAAGCGTTGAGAAACCCGTGTGTCTTGTGTGTTCCTTTCCTTTGTGCACTGTTATGTTCAACATATCATCGTACCATCTAGCCCAGCTCACTACACTTCTACAGTCTCCTATGTCTCCAGTATGGTAGATATCTCCGGCGTCTATGCAAGGTTTCTTCCATGTCTCCAGTACCATAGATGTTTCCAATGTCTATGGAAGATTCTCCGGTGTCTGTGGAAGATATCTTTGGTGTCTATGGAGGGTGTCTCCTATGTCTCCAGTATGGTAAATGTATTGGATTTCTCCAATGTCTGGTATTGTAGATGTCTCCGATGACTCTGATATGGTAGATGTGTCCTGTAGGGTAGATGCCCTAGGTGTCTTTTGTATGGTAGGTGTCATCTTAGATGTCTCCAATGTCTCCTGTGGTAGATGTCTTCTATCTCTTCGGTATGAAAGATCTTTTCTTAGGGACAAACCGAAGCGCCTCTTGTATGGTGGATGCCTTCTATCGCTTCGGTATGAAAGAGTTTTTCTTAGGGACAATCCTGAATGTCAGAGGCTCGCCGTTGATGGTAGGGGAAATCGATAGCATTAGGTGGCCTAAAAGGGAAACTAGAGAGGGGTTCATATGTACCTGGTTCAAAATCTTGCAGAGCATTCAATAAGGCTTTGTGGCTTCTCCAGTCTTCTGTGAAATAGTGTCGACGGAAACGCATCCGAGGCTGCTGATGTGCACAAGACAGTTGCCGCTGGATGCCGCTGCGTAAAGATGAGGGCTAACGATCCTAGCAAGCGGATGCCAAAATCGGGGATTAGCGAGGATGGAAGACTGGCTGTCTTGACTATTGCAGCAACCTCTAGCTATTAAAAGTGCCAAAATGCTTCCTGGTACGAGTAGTGATGTGTGTTCATACTGTTATAAGCAAACCTTAAAAAAAGAAAACAAACTGTCGAATTTTGCTTTTGAGACTACTTTGTCCCCCCGTATGTACCTTATAGTCTCGAGAAATGTCCCCGAATGTCAGCGACCCCTGTCAGAGAAAAATGTTCCCAAGGCACGAGTCGACGGTGTTTCCGGACCAGGGATCTAAGGATTGGGGAGTAACCCACACTTGTTCCGGGCGTAGCGTCCACACCGTAACAATCCCTGGTCTGCACCGACTGTTTGGTTTTGCTCCAGTTTCCGACACGGCGTCACATACAGCCCCCACGAAGTTTCTCGTTCGTCGGCAGAAACTTTTGTTTTCCAAAGATCTTCAGCAGTTCCCTCGATTGGGGGCAACCACCTACTTCAAAGTTCTTTGTTGGGATGTTCTTTGTAGTACTAACCACTGTCAATGTTTCCCTCCATTTCTGTGTTGTGTGTGCACCCGTGCATTGTGGCCCTGGCTGCGGTACTCGATGCCTGTACTTGAATCGTGACCCTCACACCTCTCGTGCCGTCTTCCGCGCGGCAGGCTAGAGTTCACATCGAAAGTTTGTTTTGGTATGTCAGTGCAGTGTTGACCGCAAGGGAGGTCAGTCAAGTTCGGTGTCTCTGTGGTAGAAAATAATGCTTCCCAAAAGAGCACAGTGGAGGGGCTGAACTAATGGCCCTTGGATTACAGTACCAGATTCTCATTTTTCGAATGCGATTCATCACAGCATTGTTTTTAATGTGTGTTCTCGGCGGTTGGGAGAAAATCGTAAGACCTAGGTTTACAAGTACAAAAGTTTGTTCTGCTTCTAGTCACTGCGATTCTTCCATTCCCAGGTCAGATTAAGGCAGCATACTTCAGCCATTAGACTATATATACAGGGTGTTTTTTTCTAAAAGTGACACTAGTCGAGAAAAAAAAAAAAAGCTGTGAAAGCTACATTTATTCTGTTTGTGCAGATGAAATACACGGCCAGGGGGGGCATAGTATAGGGGCTAATCGTAACGATTAGTTGACCAATTAAATAAAATGTGTTTTGAATTAGTGAAAATAGACATATGGTTCCAATTAGAAACTTACTTAATGTCATTGGAAACCACTAAATCAGTTATTCTCGGAAAAACTTTGAGCGCGTGAGAAGTGCAGTAGTGTGCTAAAGTTACTACTCGGGCAGCAGGAGCAAGGCTACCGGTGCGATGAGGCGCCCGCGCGATCTTTCCGTCTCTCATCACAGCCCTAGTCTCGTGCCCGTTGCACGAGTAGTACCTTTAGCGCACTCTCCAAGTTTCCAAAAATGACCGATTTAGTGGTCTTGAATGACGATCAGCAGGTTTCTAATTGGAACTAAATGTCTGTTTTCACCAATGAAAAAGTTAATTAACAAATTTTACCCACCTGGCCGACCGATCGTTACGATTAGCCCCGTACACTACTGTCCCTTTTGCCATATAACTCAGCTGCACAAACTGCATACCAGTAGGTTTCACTGCTTCTCTTTTTTTAAAAATCAAAATCACTCTTGGAAAAAGCACCCTGTGCATATCATTATGCCTGTCGGAGTAGATGGGACACAATAATCACGACAGGACTAGAACGGTAGTGCGCGTCTTTGAGATGCCCGACCTCCAGCATGTGCTGCGTTGCCTTCTGTTGGGATTTGGATGCGCGTGCGAGCTCAAAGCTCACGAGAGGCCGAGGCGTCACCGAAGGTGGGTAGCCCGTGCTCAAGACGGGACAACCGAAGGCCCTCTCTGCCGTTCTAATTTTGTCAATGACTCTAGCAATTCCGTCTAGGACTAGATCGCGAGTAACCAATCGAACTGCCACGTACGTACACCGCCCCTCCGGTGAGCCACGGTCGAGCGGACGAAGGGGGCGGCGACCGGCACCAGTTCTAAGATCGGCCTTCCCCCCCCTCTCTCCTCCGGCACCTCCTCCTTCCCCTCCCCCAAACTGTGTGCTTTGCCTCGAGCAGATCTTAGCGACTGGGAGGAGTTTGAGCTTGAGTTGGGAGCCGAGGACGCGAGCATCACCGCCGCCGTTGCCAGGCCGGTTTCTAAACCGCCGTCGTCGGAGGTAAACCACGCCCACCCACAAATCCCCCCCCCCCCCACTCCCAACCTTTTTCCCTCTGTCGCTTTTGTAGAGCTGCACCGTCGCCTCCTCGACAACGCGGCCACGGTGCTGGATATTTTACGTTGTCTACCGGAAGCCAATGTGGGACACGGATGGGACGAAAGCACAGTGGCCAAGGTTCGATTTTGGTCGAGGCGAGAGCGTTTCCGGTTGCCGATGTATGAGCCGTGCAAGTGTGAGCTGTGGACGTGGTCTCACAACTTGCGCGTGATCGACTAACAAGATTTTTAGAGCCTCTCACGAGTTTGCAGTCGGTCGATATTTTGGCGAGGACGTCTCGCCGTCGTTCAAGCAGCAAGAAGCGTCTTGTGGCTTTTGACGTGCCCGCCCCGAGTGGCGTTTCATCCGCCGATCGACGTCGGCTCGTGCACGGCAGCGGAACAGCTCGAGGTTTGCGAACGAAGCTTGGGTCGTCGAGGGCTTCCGGCCTGAAATAGCGAACGATCGCAGTTTCAGCTCGCTTCTGATCTCACTTCGCCGTGGCGATTGGTTCGTAGCAGACGATAAACCTTTTTCCCGGTCTGTTAGCACACAACGTAATTTCATCCAAGAATGGCGCGCTTCGCAGTAGACGAATTGTTAAGAACGCTACCTTTGCTTGCTCCACGAGAGGCAAATTACACGTCGAACTCGTTCTCGCGGCAACCGAAGTCGAACCCCCGGAGCGTTTCCCCAACCGGCGTTTACCGCATCCTCAAAAGCCGTTTCTCGACTTCTGCTTACCGACCTCCGAGAAGCGTCGTGCTCTTGCCCGCCGTGATCCCGACAGTGGCGCACCAATGCAGGTGAACGCGGTAGATGCAGGTTGTGTCTGCCGCAACAGGCTTTTCTTTTGGCAGAAATTCTACAACCAACCGCCGGGACCGCGACGTCCGACGGCACCGCACGTCGGCTCCTACGGCGCCATTTATTTATTTCCCCTTCAGGACCGCTTCCGTTACGGGCGAGATGGGACGTTAAACACACCGGTCAAAGACGCGTTTTAGGCACCGTAAGCATTGCGTCGGCGTTCGGCCGGGACTTGTGTTCGGTCGGCGAGGCCACGAATCCCGGTCAACGCAGCGCTCGCATCCGACCTCTGCTTGGCTTTGGCCACCGCCAGTAGGCGACATGAAGAATCCAGCACTATGGCGTCCTTGTCTAGGAGCCGGCCGCACCGTCTCCATCTGCCTCTCGTGGCCCACCACACCCCGACGCACCACCACCCCCGACTGGCTCGGAGCCGAACCAGGCGGACCTCTGTACGCCTCCGCACGCTGCGTGTCGTGGTTGTCCTAGAATCCGGGGAGAAGCCTGGACCCAGCATGGTTGTTTTCGAGCTAGCTGCAGGAAGAGTAGACTACGCTTTCATGGCGTCTGCAACGATCGGTGGCACAAACAACTTGCAATTGTTGTCGGCGGTTGTTCCAAGTGGCCAGAAGTGCATGACTAAGGCCTCGTTTAAGAGGGGTATCTCATTTACAGCCTAGCAGTCGCAGTTAGCGTACGGTAAGCGAGATTGTGTTTCTAAACAGCACTTAGTTATTGAGGCGATAGCGTTGTATTTTCTGCGTCGCGTACAGCGGGGCACAAATTTCAGGATTTTGCTTCGCCTTGCAGGCGACGCAAAAAATTCGGCACTGTGGCCTCGTTATATAGGAGGTATTGTCCTAACTGTTCTTACGTCGCACAGCACGCCGAAGCTTTAGATGCCGCCAAAACACCGATCACAGTTACCGAATTTTTGTCTGTGTTCTTGTCCTCAGGCTGAAGACGACTGGGAAAAGTGGGAATAAGGACGACACTTTGGAAAGCGTGGAGCGGAAGACGTATATCCCTATTTAAGCCAACACGGAAAATTGTACCATACATGCAGGCTGTTGTTGTTTCCATGGCAGAGTGCCTGTACCATCCCAGCCAAGAAGAGAGAAAATTTAAGTGTTTAATAAAGTTGAAGACAAAAAAAACAAAATGACCGCATCTCCACGTGCTGAATGATGTTGATTGGGGCGAAGCTCGGGTGGTGCTGATGATACTGATTTTGGTCATAGGTATTGCTGCTTGCTGTCGGCGTTGACGCTTTGCCGCCGCTTCCCGAGCTCTCAACTCCGGGTTCGCTTGGCGTTTTTTACGCTGTGCAGCAGCTTCTCGCGCCCTGGTCTCCGGAGCAGCTTGTTGTCTACGTAGACGCTGAGGCGCTGCATGCCGAGCTTTTCGGTCCTTTTCATTCATGGCAGTAGGAGAATGTGTGGTTTTCTTCTGTTTCTTTTTTTAAGCAGACAGATGGGATGGCATCTCAGAACCCCCTACTCTTTTTTTTTTCTTTTTTCATAATTTTTTTTTTCATCTTTTTTTTTGCCCTACACGAGCACGTGAGCATGTGCTCACGTGCTCGTGATCTCAGGAGCAGAAGCACGAGCACCCGACGCCGACCTACGGCGGACGGACATACGGACATGGCTAGCCCCTAAGGAGCTTCGCCCCTAAAAGAGCCGCCTGGCCGAGACGTTCTGTCGGTGAACCCCTTTTAAAAGTCTGAGCCATCTAGAGGCAGCGTAAAAAGCTCCAATACTGCCGCTCAATGGCGGTGGCCGGAGTAAGTCGAGCAACCTTGACTTGGTAAATCGTAGGCGACGTAAGGGGACCAACTAGAATCCATTGCTTGCTTTCTGCCCGATGGTTTCAAAGACTTTTGCTTTCCCTTATGTTAAGAAGCCGCGCGATGCCGCCATTAGAGCGTTGGGTTTGGCTCTAAACAGGGTGGGCAGAGAGACTTTGGAAGAGTGTCTACTGCAGTGAAGTTGCAACAGCACGGGATGGGAATTTTAATGCGCAGTTCTTTCTGTCGAAATGATGATGCGGTGTGACGTGTCGCAAAGGAAATATGATTGCATAAAGCTCTTTATTCCCTTCTATAGTCACTTCGCTGGAAGATTAATTGAATGTCATGACGTACATGTGTCCGTGCATACGGTTTGACCGTAAAATGCGTCCAAATTCTCTAGATCAGGATTCTCCAAATCTCGGCCCGCGAATGGACACAGTCTTTTCCCTTGACGCCCAACCCGCGCTACCAACACAAAAATTAATGTGTGTGTAAAAGAAAAAAAAAGGGCATTACGACGCGCATTAAAAGGGCAAATGGAGATATGGAAAAACCCGAGAGGAAACTGCATCCAAACACGGGATCTCTCGCCATAATATTTTTTGTACATCATCGTCCCCAGAATAGACCCTTTCCGAAATTAGTGCCATCTGGTGGTTCGTATAGCAGTTTAGCTTTTGCCATACTAATGGCAGAAATGAACTTCTGTTTTATCGGTCACCCCCACTTTCGCAAGTCAACGGCAGGCAAGAAATTGTTCAATGTGTAGTTCTTTCTCAATCCCTTTCAGTTCGATGGTGACCAAGACCCTGCGGTGAAAACAAAGCTCCAACCCGCACAGACACCTCAATAAAATTGTAAACACCAAAGGGCTTCAAAGCCGATTGTGTGCCGCCCACAAATTTACTGAATCTGAGTTGGAAATGAACGCTTACGTAGCTCTTGTGTTCCATCCCTATGTCGCGTTGTACTAACCCTCGAATGTACAGGCCTCGCATCATCCGCTTAGGAGCATCTCCAACGTCTGCCTTTATTAGTCGCTAGAAGGCCACCATTGGTACGGCACAGACGCAGTTCCACGGGTGATGATAGTGGTCAAAGTGGCCAGACTGAATTTCGGAGAGGGTCTATTACTCTTCAGGTTCCCTGGTTTATGTCTGTGTAACTATACGACAAAATTCCTTAGCGTTTTTCATGAATTTCGGGCTTAGTGTCCCATGTCATAACTCCTCCACATTGTCATCACCAGACCTACCATTCTCACTAGTCTTCTACCCCGTTTTAATATGCCAAAGTTCCGATACGCTTTGATTTATGCCTGGCGAGTTCTCTGGGTTACATTTTCAAATGTTGTAGTTAGCAATGTATTACGTTGAAAAAGAAGGTATATGTATTCATCTCGCATCTTTTTCTAATGTTGGCCGTAGTTTAAATTTTTCTACTTAAATGCTTATTGAAGCTTATTTATTTAGTATTTTCTCATTTATGTTGTCTTACCTATTTTCCGGTCCTCGAGGCTGAGACAGGCTTCTGATCCGGCCTCTTAGGCATAAAGTTTAGAGACCCCTGCTCTAGATTATTCTAATAATAGAGTTAATACCCTGCTGCCACGCAGCAGAGGAGGGAGTGTTAGCGCATGGCACAACGCCATTGGTCGCACGCGCCACGATGCCAAACCAACGGCTGCACGTCATTGCTGACACTCTCTCTCATGGCCTCGCTTGTTATGGCACAACCAACACAAGCACGCAACATTTGTGCAGGGTTCCGATACAAAGTTATTGTTCTAAAAAGTTTATTGTCAATCGCAGTCTGTTAACTCGAGGAATGCGCAGCGAGGAAAGCCTTCTGGTCATGACGTATGCTGCACAACGAGTTAGCGCAAATGCAACATCCACGCTTTCTTTTGTGAAGTCGCCAAATTGAGCCGTGCAAGTTACTGCCCAGGATGAACGCATGCCACCACACTGGTAGTTTGGACGACGTTCCTTCAGTTGTAAGAAAGAGGCAAATGATGGACTGCACTCGCTGTGCTGCACTGTGTACACTTCGCAGAATGTAGTTCAGTACGAGTTTCGAGTCGTGTAGTTTTCACTTGCGGCTGCCGAGTGGCTCGATTTATAGCGGAAATCAAGTAGTCTAAACATCATTTTCTAACTGCCATGTGCATTTGAGAAACTTACAGAGCTTGCTGCATGCAGAGGATTGTATGTCTTCATTGTTCACACTTGTCAGTAGTCAGATTAATCCCACAATTGTTTCTTGACACTTCACAAACCACAGGGTATTTACCTGTCAGCATAGTCTAGTGCTTATTGAGAGTATGTTTGTGGCTGGTGAGGACAGCCGGATGCGAGCACCCTCTCCAAAGACTACATACTGATGCCATAGAGCTGCGTCTCGTTAAAGGGGCCCTGCAAGGACTTTTTACTGGTTTTTAATTTGCATCGAACCTGAGCGCACTGAATGTAGTAACTTAATGAAACTTTTTTCTCGAATTTAGCTTTACTTCAAAAGTTATAGGCAAATTAAAATGACAAAAACAAGCAAGAAATAACCGCCTTCATGATCTATACCTGTTTTCACCTCAAGAACCGAAGTAAAACAAGTCCGGCTCCTAGCGGAACATTACTAATTGCCCCCTTTATGTGGATAATGAAGACAGATGTAGGTGAATTTTAGATTAGATATATGTTATCTTATCAAGACGTACACGTTCCAAACTTCAAAAGCATCGCTTTGTCCTCCGACAACCGAATCTCGTAAGAACTATTTCGCGCCGCGTAGGAACAATGCGCAAAACATACTTTTTTCTTGAGGTGAAAACAGGTATACTTGGTTGCTTAAATGGCCGTTAACTAGAGCTCAGCGAGCGCTGACGGCTGCCGGACTCCGTGTCGATGGCTTGAGAAGGCGCCATTAAACCATCTGCTGGATAGGCTGTATGAAGCAGGCGGCCAGCGCGGCCCGCATTGCATTTGCTGCGCGATTAAACACTAATTCGGCATGACACTGCATTGGCCACAAATGACAGCAAACACGGGGTAAAGATCAGTTCAGAACGAGAGCCACCTCGCGCTGCCATATCGCCAAACGGCCAAACCGCAAGCCAAACTTACTCGCCGAAGGCATTCAGAAAGCTCAGAACCAGTCGGATCCTCAAGCCCGTATACGACCGCAGCGCCGCTGCGTACATCCGGGACCTTCCTACGCTTGTCGGTGCCCGATCCCACGACACCTTTCTAGTATGTGCCGCCTTTTCCACCGCTTGGTGGCGGGTATGTGGACGGGTCATTTCTTGTTTCCGTACTTTTTAAACTGCATTTGTTTCGTTTCTGATCTAAAATAGTGAACAAAAACTTTTATAAATAATTGAAACGGTCCGCACCACTTATATTTTGTATTTCGACTAAAAAGAAGCTTTTAGCGGCTCTGACCAGTAGCAAGGCCAGGACCAAAGACTTCACATTTTGCGCGCTTTCGGCACTGCGGGTCGCCCCCGTAAGTGGAGGAGGTTTCCGCGTCGTCCGGTTAAAACACGACTCACTGATATTAAGTTACTCTCTCCGTGCCCGCTGGCTTGCCCAAACCCCAAGAGACGTGGAAACCGCAAAAAAAGGTAGACGCTGAAGTATGGTTGCAGCGGAGCAAATTTTTCGGGCGCCGGTCCATCCTCCCGCTTAATTGACCCCATAAGTGATGACGTCACAACAAGGCGTCTGGGTCCAAACAAACCGTTGATAGGGACGTTGCTATGGACTAATGCATGGAGACTCCACATGAGGCTAGATTTTTGCTTACAAGTAAGTAAATAATTTTTTGTAAGCAACCTGACTTCTTGATATCGAATTATGAAGATGTTCTTGTCGTCTCGGTGTCGTAT
The DNA here is from genome assembly GCA_013358835.2 of Ixodes persulcatus. Taxonomy (NCBI): domain Eukaryota; kingdom Metazoa; phylum Arthropoda; class Arachnida; order Ixodida; family Ixodidae; genus Ixodes; species Ixodes persulcatus. Next base: position 98,084 of record JABSTQ010006130.1, read on the forward strand.
CGCAACGATGGAAGTCATTTCTGAAGACTTACACTCCGCTTTGCTTTGGTAGTAGACGACACGATAGATTTGGTGGCCTCTGTTGCAGCAGGCGTCTTCATTGAATTGCATCGGTAAACGAGCGACAAAAACAAGTGCATCGCCATGGCCGTAGAGGCCTCTGCAATGTGCGTTTTTTTTTTTTTTTTCTGTGAAGAACCCAGCTTAGTTACGCGGGGTGAAAATGCAGTAAAATCAAACCACGTCATGCAGATCCGTTACGACAACGACCTGAAGTGCATTACTGGCGTAGTGCAGGCCAGTATGAGAAACAAATCGTACGCCGTCGAGGTAAGTCGTTTGTTATTATTATTATTGTGGTTGTCAGGTTATTAAAGAATTGCATGTCTATCGCAATTTCGCAGTATTTTGCTTTTTTTTTTCCCCTTGGTATACATAAAATTCCGTGGATGTGCTCTTTTGGGGAAGATCTCCATCGAACCCACGATGCGAGTACAATCTGTAATGAACTCGCCTAATGTTTTTTATCCAGTTCTTTCGCGCTTTGGGGTCTTGCGGAAATCTGAAGAAACTGCAAGGGTCTTTCACCACGCGATGGTTACAACCAGGTATACGAAGCACCCTCGCATAGCGCGAGTCTGCAAACAAAATTTGGGATCTCTACCGATCGCCTGAAGTGCTTTTCTCACGGCTGCAATGCGATCTTTTAGCAGACGATCATCTCGATCGACGCCCGGACTTTCGATAAACCATATTTTGCATCGCACCCCACTATGAATTCTTATGTGTGTCTGAAACTCATTAAATTTCAAACAAATCCGATGTCAGAATATTGTCTTTATTCACACGATTCAAACGACGGCCCCAGTTTGGCCGGCCGGCGTGTGGCAGACGGCATACTTCTTGCATGCGTCGTCTGCTGCAGGCATCTTGAGGACCGGAAGTTGCAGTCGTAAATATTTCAGAAACGAGCGATTACCGGCACACTTCTGTCGAAACATATATGACATTCAAGCTTTCTACATTTGTGATTTTTAGAAGTTTAAATCCTACTCCTGATTTTTGAACGGTCGGGTTTTCGTAGCGAAACCGAGCCACATGTATTCGTCCATAACAACGACCCTAGCAACGGTTTGTTTGGACCCGTGACGTCACTCTTACGGAGTCAATTCCGCCTCACACAGTCCGGACTATGGACAGCCAGTTTAGAAAAAAACTGGGTAAATATGTGCGTTTTTGCCTCATTTATGCGGAGAAAAAACCTTTATGGAGACGGTCCACAAATGCCAAGAAAAGATTAGCAAAGGCCTTGGGTTGCAAAGTACAGCGAGGGATTCACTGCTGTCTGTTGTTGGTTGCCCTTTCCAAGAAATAGAATAAGACCTGGGCCTCCAACAATGGTTTTGGGGGTTTTCTATCAAATGGATAACTTTGCCCTTCTCTCCTTATGTGTCACAGCCATGGAAAGTGTCTTAAAGTGCGTTTTTTGTGGCCACTTTTGTGTCTGTAATAATGAAGATGAAGATCACAAATAAACATTTTAATTTGCGATCTTGATCTTCATTATTACGGACAAATCACATTATGGACAATTTATCTGAAGCATGGAGATGTCCACATATAACGACACACTTGTATATAGTTCAGTCGAGGAAATGATGAACAAGCATGGTGCTCACTGAAGAGGCATTCACTTTCGGTTCTTGAACTGTGATCGACTGACAGAGGCATGGGAACATTCACCCCCAAGCACGTTAGACCACACCCGTCGAACACGAGCTTAAAGCTCGTATGCTCCCTAAACGTTGCACTACGAAAATAAATGCACAAAAAAGCTTAGCTTTTGAGCCCTCGGACACCACAAAAAATGGCACAAAGCCCGAGAGTATTCTTAAAAAATTCAGAGTTATAGTCTGCAATAGAAATGCTGCCTAAGGATGCGGGGCTTTGGCCACAAAAGGGTGGCCGTGAGGGAGCAGATATTTACAATATGCACGGTGTGTAGCAACCAATGTACCCAAAATTGTGACGCACATCTGTACAATGAACAATAGTACACGTGTAGAAAAATACTGGCTTGGCTCCTGGATTCTAGTTTCCATCCTGCGACTTTGTTCGCAGGCTTCAATACAACAAACAGTCCTAAAGTCGTCTGCCACCGAGGATAGCACAGTCTCGAACCCGCGTGCGCCTCCGAGGAACATTCCGCAGCAGTAACGGTTCACGCATCGAAAAAGGAAACGGACATGTCGACTTCACTAATACGTCGACCCCACGCACACTTCCTTTGAGGAACGTTCTACAACAGAAACAATTCGCCAGTCGTTCACTCGTCGAAAAGGGGCACCGACGTGTCAACTTCGCCGTCACCGCGCGTACCGTCGCTCAACGGACTCTCGGGAACAACGAGCGAAGCCCCGTCTGCCGGGAGGTAGTTGCACATCGACCACGACCCCAACTCCGAGCCGCCGCCAGACGGGACGCGTTGCAGACGGACGTTGGGTACAGACTTAACTCCCTGCATCCCTCTTCCAACGGACCTCGCGCCGTCCCGCGACGCATCGAGCCCGTCCTCCAACGTAAACAGCACGAGGCACGAACAGTGGCGCCGGAAGGCCGGCGTCGCATCGTTCGCCGCGGCGGGCCTGAAGTTAAAGTTGACGACGCGATGACGACTCGAAGTGCGCTCCCGCATGGCACGGAAGTCGTCGCCGCCGCCACCGCTCGCGTCTTCCGCGTCGTGCTCGGCGAGCGTGCAGTTGTGCGAGTGCGACCTGTGGCGCTCCTCGAGTGAGCAGTTGAGGAACTTGGCGACGATGTCGTCCACGAACGACGTGCGGAGCTCGCTCAAGTGCCGAGCGCTTCGGGAGGCGTCTGCGGAAAGTTGCGAGTCATCAGGCACGTTTTCAGAGCGACGCGATTCGTCGGAGAGAGTGTCATCGCGCGCCAAGCCGAAGGTCACGTCTCTCGGCGGCCGGTCGACGCTCCAGTGGCGGGGTGTCGACGAACTTTGGTGGCGGTAGTCGACGTACTTGAGCGTTCGGAACGAGTGCGACGCATTCACTGCGGCGGAAGGCTGCTTCGTCTTTTCTTTCGGGGTGCTGTGGTACGCAGGCGCATCGTCGGCTTCCTGCAGAAACGGAGCGCCTACCTTTTTAGTTTGTCCGGCAAGAACGAAGTGAATTACGGGTAACGACGGAAGTTTGATGGGAAAGCGAAGTAACTTTGCTTCATTGCAAAGTAAGGTTTCGGCAAGTTTGTAATGGCACTGTGGTAGAGGAATTTGGGATGATGGTGTAGTAGACCACCTTTTCCGTAAGGCACGATATAGAGATGGTCAGATATAGCAGAGCCAAGTAGAAGCACTCTTTCAATACTAAATTCTTTTGCAGGTTAAGAACAGCAGGTTACGCTCCTCTTATAAAGCCCTCCACTCTTTCTATTTTAGCAGAGCGAATGCTGGAAAGGAGGAAACCACCAATTATGGAGCAGAGAGCTTTAGAGAGAGGAGCTTTGCCTGCTATTCTTACCTTGCAACACACTAGTGTACAGACATTTAATGTATGAATACTACATGGAGATACAAATACAATAAAATCTCGCTAATTTGAACCCAAGGGGGACCAAAACTTTGTTTGAATAATGCAAAGTTTGAATCACCGGGAGTTGCCTCCCTGGAAACAAATAGGACAAGACCTGAATGTTAGTTCGAATTATCTGCGAGTTTGAATTGAGAGGGTTTGAATTTACGAGATTCCACTGTACAGTGAAATTCTTTTCCCGAAAAGATATAGGCATTCTGCTAGCAAGTACGTTGACATATAATTTGATGTATGCCGATATGTAAATTGACTACTACCACAAATAGGTTGCACTGTGGAGTTTCTTGGAGTACGTTCATGCCACAACAAAATCGCACCCACCGCAACTACCTTTCCGTTCTGTGAAGTGTCAGAATCTCGTCGGCAGATGGGTATGGGACCACTGGGATGGAAAAACCGGTAATACAGGGCCATGCAGCACATTCCTGCAAGGAGATTGTCGACAAACGTATACTGCACAGTTGCTTCAGGTATGAAAAGCGCACCCTCCGAAACTGGCGCGGGAGTTTAACACGATTCGTCAATGTGCAACGTTTTTGTTTTGGGCTGCAGCACGCCTCCTAAATTTGGTGCCGACGACGGGAGCTTAAGGGTCGGTTCACACACGCAGTACAGCGCTGCAATTGGTGCCGAATTGGGCAAATATTTAGCACTGTATGTTTCCTCTCCTCATCACTGAGGTTTCCTCCTAACAACTTGCAACTGCGAGATCCCATACTGGCGATAGGCGTCAAGTTTGATTCTGTCGGCTGTCGCAGCGGGACAACTTCGTTCTGAGGAAGGCAAGATTTACAGTATCGGAGCAAACTTGGTGCCTGCCACACTAGTGTAAATCGTTTGCGCATTATGTCGAGCATGTTGATCACGGACGGGAATAAGTTACCGGAATCATAAGTACTGCAACAGATCCTTGCATTTTCTTCGGTATGAAACGTGCGACTGCGCCACTGAAACAGCTCGCTTCAGCCATATTGGCATGCATTAGCAAGGGCTGCATCGGCGCTAAGGTCAGCACTCAATTAACACCGAATTAGCGTGGTGCTGGACATGTGGACAGAAATTAAGGGTAAGAAGCAGCAAGTCGGTAAAGTTGACTGTTCGCTGCAAAGCGCAGCGGGCATCTGCTCACCAGTGGTGAAACTCGTAAGGACGACGGCAGATGCAGCGGCCACGTGTGTCGGGTCGTGCTCCCAGGCCAGGCAGTAGACGAGGAGAAACGCCACGTTTTGTGTCGCCGTGAACGCATAGAAGGGCACCACGCGTCTCCTCGAGTGGCCCTCCTCGATGTTGAAGAAGCAGAAGGTGTAGATGACGCCCACCACAGCATTGTAGACCCGTTCCTCCCACCTCGACGGGCAGAAGTCGGTGTTGTGGAGGGTAACCCACACCGTCATCAAGAGCCAGTGGCACCCTGAAAGAAGAACAGATGTTCTTCAATCCAGGAGTTACAAGGGCTATGCAGTGCTGGCGGCAAGGAAGGGGATGCCGAAGGGGGCAGCGAGGTGATGAAGTCACTACACGGGCTACGCAGCATTGCGAGCAAGGAAGAGTACATTGAAGAGATTTTCAGCTTGAAGCGAAAGGTCATCAACTGCCCACGACAAAAGGAAAATAAAGTGATTTCAAGGTTTCTAGCTTGAAGCAAAGGGTCATCAGCTTAGGATGAGATACCAATGAGATGATTTTGAGCTACAGTTGAATCCCGCTACAACGAAATTGATGGGGCTCGCGAAAAATTTCGTTGTCGCGGAACTTCGCTGTCGCGAAAAATTACCAATAACAACCAGCAATAGATCTAGTGGCCCACAATCATGTTTTAATGCCAGAAGTCCGTAGGTGGTTGCGGAAACAATGATCGAATGGCGGCGATGAAGATGCAAAGATCACGTGTCGACTATGGATTTGGATTTGGCTTGTACTTAGTGTCAACAACCCGCTTAGCTGGTTTCGTTTCTGATAAATAAGCAACTTCTAATAATCTTTTGCGAACAAAAACATAAAATTATCAAAATATTTTATTGCACTCAAAGTATATGTTCGCAGCTGTGTATTTTTTTTTCTGCTAAAAGGGTGTAAATTACTTTTGCATAAACTTGACGCTCTCAAAGCAAAGGCTCCGCCGCCAGGCCACATCGTCATCATTATCAGGCAATGGCGTCTTGCATGCTGTTGTAATCGCCGCCTGATACTTAAGTCGCTGTTTAAGAAGAGCACGAGTCCGAATTTTATTGAATTGTCAACGATGCCTGTGCGTAAGACACGGATGAAGTGTTCCACCGTTTTTTTACTTTGCAAATTGACTGCTCAACTTTAGGTATGGTGCACGAAAACTTTGTTGATGCGAACACGCGCTCGCGAATTACTTCGCTTTGGAGGGAATTTCGGTGCACTAAGTTGTATTAGCCACCGACGGGGAACGGAAAAAACTTCGTTGTGGCGAAAATTTCGTTGAAGCGGCGTTCGCTGTGCCGGGATTCAACTGTAGAAGGCTTCTAGCTTGAAGCAAAGGATCATCAGCTGAGGACAATGAGGTGATATTGAGCTAAGCTCAAAGTAAAGAATCATCACCTAAAGACAAGAGGCCAATGAAGTGATCTTGAGCTAGAAGACTTCCAGCTTGAAGCAAAGGATCATCAGCTTTATATTTGCCAAGATCAACTTTTGATTTTCTAAGGACAAGAGGACAATGAGGTGATCTTGAGCTAAAAGTCTTCTAGCTCGAAGCAAAAGGTCCTCAGCTACGGACAAGAATACAATGAGGTGATCTTGAGCAAAAAGACATCCAGTCAAAGCAAAAGGGGTTCAGCTAAGGACAAGAGAACAATGAGGTGATCTTGAGCTAAAAGACCTCCAGCTTGAAACAAAGGATCACCAACCTTTGGCTTGTCGAGGACAAGAGGACCATGAGGTTATCTCATGGCCCTCCTGTCCCTGGCAAGTCCTGCTTGAAACAAAAGGTTGTCAACTTGCCGAGGATAAGTAGGGTCCAGGGTCCGCAGACGGAAGCAAGCAGGACCATAGCGGTGACGCGTGAGGTCATGGTGCCAAAGCGCCACACCGTCTGGAGGATCAGGCCAGTCCAAGAAAGCTGCTTTTTTTCTGCTCTGTACAGACGCATGGCCTTGCCATACGCTGCTATGCCCCAGCCAAGAGACAGCAGGGAAAGCAGTGCAGAGATGCCTGCGAGGCAGTGGAATAGATGCAATGAGGTCATTTTGAGCATGCGATAGCAAACTATGGTGCCTCTGAAAGATTGCCTACTTTTAACCAATGTCAACGCTGGTGATGTTATTTCTTTGTTGTGAAAGAGCAATCTGGCCAACGCAAAACAACTGATAATTCAATCTTGAATGTGAATCGTGCAGTTATTAGTTTTACATTCTAGAAAACAACATATAGTTTTACAGGGTATGGCATTGGCCACACTTGTGTCAGAGTGGTGCAGCTGTCATGGTTTTCAATGAAGCTGACGAGGTCAGCTAGACGTCCGCCCATAAAACAAGAAGCTAAAAGTGAGTTTTAGAGTATTTTTATCCAGCGAATTTGAATATCACGTTCGTTTACCCCGGAAATGCTACTAAAAGTAAGAAAACATGAAAAACCTCTGACCAGTCATTACGTCATAAAAGGATCTTTCGGCTGTGAGCTCATTCTCTGCGTGTGGGTGCATGATCACATGGCAGACGATAGAAGTGTGACTGGCCCAACGAGCACGTAGTTTGCGCAGCACTGTCAGCTTAAGGGTGGACGGAGGATAGTTGCGCCAAATACGTTACTAGGAGAATACGAGACACTTCCCGAGATTACATAGAAAAAGACGATAACCAAGATCTGCAAGAAGATGCTTGACGGCGGCAGCGGTAGCATCTTCACGTCAGCGACCCCGTCAACCACACCACATTCCAAGGCATCGCCTGGTCACTTGCTGTGGTGGCGAGATGAGAGGGTATTGGAAAGAGGCGTTGCCAAATAAACCACTCCACCAGGGGAGGATTCGGCGCGTTTGTCGTTCTGTCTGATGCAAATGAGGAGTGTCCTGTATTTCCCTCGTAAAGTATTTGGTTGCGCACAGTACTGCGGAAACCAGGGGCGGGAAAGCAACTTGAGTTCAAATATTGAGCGACGGACTAATCTTCTAAAGGAAGAATAGCGACGTGCAGAGCACAAAGGAGGGTCCGAGCTATAGGAAAGTTCTTCCTTTCCCTCCTCTTAAACTACTAGCAGTATACTCTTGCCCCTGTACCTTTGGTAACAGAACGCGATTTGTGAGTTGATGAGGAAAGCTTAAAAGGAAGATGTTGAAAAATCGTTTCATAACCCCTTTAAAGGGGAAATGAAATGACGTGGCCACAAGCTTTCTACCCCTCGCTTCAAAATCGGCCAGCGAGAAGCGTAATGTGTATCGCGCTCGTGACGTCAAAGGCCTCTGCACGGCCAAGGGCACTGTAGTTGCGAGTAGGGATGCCGCAAACGTTTTTCGTACCGAAGGTTCGATGATCGAATCAAGAGGTTCGAAAGATTTCGAATTTTACAACTTTCCATATCGAGAAATTCGACGGAAGTCGAATTTTCCGAACTTATTAAACTAAGAAGTTTGACGCTTTTCGAAATTTCGAACTTATTACGCTGCAAAATTCGATGCTTGTCGAACTTTCGAACTTGATAGACTAAACAATTCAATGATTTTCGAACTTTTGAACTTCTTGCACTGAAAAGTTTGAAGCTTTTCGAACTTCCTACGCTAAGAAATTCAATAATTTTCGAACTTATTAATCTAAAAAATTCGAAAATTGTCCGAACTTTCGATTCCTGAAAAGTCAAAAGTTCGACGAACTTCAAACTTTTAGGGTAAAAGTTTTAGGGTAAAAGTTTGAAGTTCGTCGAACTTCGCGAAGGTTGGCCTGGAAGAGGTCCCCTCATCCTAGGATCAACCTCCTAGCCATCGTCTGCTAAGAACAGTGATCTTGATGGTGTGGAATGCACATTGCGGAAGCACCGTGGAAGCTTCGCGATTCCATTCAAGCCAGAGTTGTCTATACATTTGTGCTGTACTTCCGTGAGTGAAGCTGGGGCAGGAGGCATTCAATGCCATAACTACATCAGGCTCCCAACTACCAGGTGGTATTAAGAAATCGTTTTATTCGTTTTAAAATTAATTTTTGTGTTTATGATTGGAACACTGGTGTTTCTAAGGTACTGACACAACATAGTTTCTGGCTAGACAAAGAAATAAGAGCTAAAATTTTGTTTCCGTACCCCTCTTATCAGAGTGTTGGTTCAAGTTAAAACATATTTAAATTCTCCGGCAAGCTATATCCTTAACAAAGGTATAAGGTGAGGTTTGCCGAACGTTTCTCAGAATGCACAATCCTGCCCTAATCATCATCACAACAGCCTTGAATAGCGCACCTTCTCCTCATTCTCCCAATCCCCGACGGCTGGCACCGTCATATTCAATATGTAACAACTCGGGACGTAAATCTGTTCTGTCTTCGACATCATTCCACGTGACCTTCAAAGGCAAGGCGTTTATAAGGCGTGCATACCCGTCCAAAGGTTCCAGTCTTCATAGGTGACCATGATGTAAAGCTGAAGTACGAGTTGAGGTGCGGACTCAAGAAAGGAGTCGAAGAGCCGCAGCATGCACAGGTCACTGTGCTGCTGGTACAAGTCTTGGAAGTCATCCGGGTCTCGAGTTCGTTCGGCCTTCAGGCCTGTCTTCAGCGAGAGAAGATACCTGAAGCAATGTCGAAACACAGTTACGGCTTGCATGAAGGTCCGGGCAGTTCAAAGATGACTCTGGCAGTGCTAATCTGTTGCGAAAGCATTGCTTTCGAAAAAGCGCCGAAGTGAAGTTTAAGTTTGAATTAGACAATGAATATTTCTAGACGACATCCCCACAGATGTCGCTTGCAAAATACTGAGGGGTGCGGCAGAAGGGGAAATTAAATAGAAGAAGGTAGAAAAATATAGCAACAGTCAAGAAGCCCCCAAGAGTGTTTGGGGAGAGAAACTTGCACGACATATTCAAAACTTTGAACAACAAAATGGATACTTTGGGCACCTTTCTAATGAATGCACAGGTTCGTGCTTTGGCTAAGGTGCCATCATGTGCGCTTTGCTTAGGGTGATAACACTGTGCCCATTTTGCTCCAAACGCTTATTTTTCTTTGTTGTTCTGGAGCCCGTGAAAGGGCGTTTTTGGCACAAACCCGTCATCGGCTGCAGAGACGTCGGAACTATTCAGGAGATGGCGGGGCGACGGTGGTGGTGATGGGGTGGCAAGGGAAATTTTTGTCCCTCTCTCCACATTGTTTACGTAAAACTTTTTAAATGTCGGGGGAGGGAAGCGATCCCTGTTCCAGTGTGACTACGGGCCCCCGATTCACTGTGCTATGGTGGCATTTTGTTTACGGCTATTTCTTTGTATTGTCAATGTGAGCGCGTGGTGTCGGCATCAGGTACTACAAAGGATGTCATCACCCTAAACAGGAGGACATCAAAGCAGCCTCGCTTTGACTATACGAGATTCTTTGCTTATTTCCCATGGCTTATCTGTCATTAAAGGAACTTTCCATGACAATCACTCAACCGCCACGCAACAATGTGGGTGTACCGGACATTCAGATGCAAGATGCAGATGAACACTTGTGTTTGTTCGGTTTTGTACTAGTTCTCCCAAACATCCCACTTAAAAAAAAAAAAAAAAGCTGTCAGCCGGAGTTACTGTGGTTTTGACATGTAACTAATTTGTTATTCCCAGGAAGGGATCACGGCGGGTTAATAATAATAATAATAATAATAATAATAATATTTATTTGCACATAAAGAAGAACTACCCTGGGTGACGTGCTAGGCTGAGCAGATAGGTGAAAACCCGTACGCAATGCGCCTGCCAGCCAGCCACCCAGGAGAAAGTGGGGAACAAGTAAACAAAAACATAAATACATCAATATCACTACGTGGTGACGGCGCTCATCCCAATCCACGCAGACACTGACAGGGCTATTCCGTGCGGGCCAAACACCGACGCGGCTTATCTCAAACTCGAGCGCTCGCGGCAGGAACCAAAGATTACGGAATGCCGCACGCAATGCGCGAACGACGGGGTGGGGTGGAGGAGGGGAGTTCAAGATAGCGGTACTTCATTCTTCTGTTTACTACATTCCCCGCGTATACTGGGGTCAGGCGTACCTGTGCAAGACGCCCAGCTGCAAGACGTTGGCGACCCAGGCGACCCTGGAACCTCGCTTGTCGTGGATGTGCCACCGGAGACTGAACAAGTTGACCACGATCGACGGCATGACTACGAAGAACAGCGTCATACCGGCGTAGACCCATAGCTCGGAGCGAGCGTACTGCGTCACCACGATCACGTCTGAAAACCAAACAAATTAGATGTTTAGACAGGGTGGGATTAGTCTGCCGGAGTATTTTGGAGACTTGTCTTTAACGTGCATCACGCAGTAGTGATACACGACCGCACGCCGGTCCGATGCTCATCCAGATCGAAACGGGCAGAGGTGGGGATTAACATCACGTCTGAAAGTCGGCTGGGTCATGCGAGGATTAGCTCACTGACGGAGGAGAAAGAGAAACGTTAGTAGAGATGAGTCACGCCCGTGTGTGTGTGTGTTTTGAAAGATGTCAGAGTGAGGAGAGGCTTTTTTACCGGTGGCGATGTCGGAGAAGAACGTCGCGATCGACAAGACGGTGAGTAGTGCGTCGAAGGTGGTGAACCGCGGCCTTGTCTTGTCTCCGGGTCTCGACAAGGAACAGACGTACACGAAGTTTTTGAAGAAGATTTCGTTTAAAACACGCGCGGTCATTGTGCGAGCGACGCTCTAGCATGTTTCGCTACCCCTCGCGGGAACGTTGGAAAACAGGGCTTTTTTTACTTCTCATTTTATTTTGCTGATGTTGAGTAAGGAGGAAATGCCGAGAGAAAGGGAATGCGATGCTTCGTAGGCTGTGGCACAGGCGGCTTTGGCTGTGGCTGTGGCAGCTGTGGGCTGTGGTGGGTAGTGTCAAAATGAACTAGTAGTGCCGTCCACCTGTTGTCGTTCTGCGCGTCGGAAGCAGTCGTCGTTGGTCCGGTTGCTGGCGCTGTAGTCGCAAGAAGCCCAAGAATGCAACAGTAGTGCAGTTTTTTTTTTTTTTCTCCGTTTTTATTCGGCTAGGTATGATTTCTATTCAAACCGCCCGCTTCAAAGGGAACAGCCACAAAATCATCATCATCATCATCATCCGCCTAGAACAAGCCCCGTTTGCGTGATCGGCGCACTACTGTTGACTTTAGCTGCGGCTGGCGTCTTCACCACTGATCTCTTCCCCGCTCCGCGAGAGTGATGCCTGGAGAGCGTCTCCAACTGGTGTGTTCCCGTCCATGCATTAAAAGCGGTCCCGAAGTGGCAACAAAGGACGTCACTGAAGCCGGAGTGTCATGTTGTCGCATGTCGCGATCCTGGCGGTTGGTCGTAGAATTGCTGGCAAAAAGCACAAGCAAAGGTTAGTGTCGCCGCCGTCGTCGCAGGGTCCAACGGTCCCAACTTCTGGCTGCCGAAGTTTCTGTGAGCTGTCACATTGGAGAGCGACCTGTAGCAGAACAGGCATCTGCCGCATAAACTACCGCAGCTGGGACACCGCCAGGATCACAACCGGCGACAGCATGACACATTTTTTACGTCATCAGACGGAAATTGATAGACAAACTGCGCCGCGGCGGTGCACCGCGGCGAGCTCCACCATGCGTCACCTCGCATTTTGTTTGTTTTTTCTTGCGTAGGTCCGCGCGCGGTGCCCGTCTGCTGTCAATTTCTCCTGTTTTTTTACTCGCGGATTTGGCGGTCCCACACGAATGAACATCGTGGACGTGATTGTCGGTGGGGTCACGAAGCGGGTGACAATTTCACAGGTATATGCTGCCCATCATTGTTGGTTCGAGAAAGAGAACCACCACACAATGGCCGTACCTCGGTGTCATCGAAACACCTCGCAACGCTTTCCACGAAGTTCATACCTTTCGGGCGCTCCTTGCCACCGCAGCAATCGACGGTAATCGCGGCGATGGTAAGAATATCGTCGTCTCGCTCTCAGAAGAGCTGAGGAATTAATCGAGTGCAGCTGCGAGGCGTGTTCGTCTTCGCAAGGTCGCCACCTCGACAGACTGCGCGTCTGCTATTCCCGCCATCTCCTCGATTCCCGCTCCTGGCCGCAATGCCTGATGGGACTGCACCCCGGCGCACCGTCGATTTTCTCGGTGCGCGTTGGGGCAACAAAAAGCTGCACCGGGAGGGTGCGCCCCGTTGATCGAGGACGTCCGGTGCGCACCGGTGCACTTGATCGAAGACGACGGGGCGCACCTCCGTGCACCGGAGCGCACCGGTGCGGATGATCGAGGATGCTATTACACTTTTCTGGACGCGGTAAAAACTCGTGGTAAAAACACCAGTCGGAGACGCGTTCCAAGCACCATATCTGCACTCCGCGTGTAAATCGGCCGGAAGTCCAAAACCGAAAGCAGAATGTAGGCTTGTTCAAAGAATGGCGCCACTTTTCGCAGGCTAGAGGAGCTTCAGCCACTTCAGCCGTGGCTTGAGCGTCATCGTTCGTCCGGTTCGTCTGTGGAGAATGCGTACGTGCGTACCCCGCCGCGGGGCCGCCGCTAGGCCAGGCGAACGCAGCTCCCGGCGTTCGGAGAAATACGACACGACTAGCCCCGGGAGCGTGTGTGATGGATGCGGTGCTGTCTACCAGTACGGATGCCGCATCGACGTCTGCTTCTGCTCGGCGACGGAGTAGGCCACGTAAGACTGAAGCCGAAAAGGCGAAGACGAAGGCTAGGCGTGCGGCTAGGCGTGCAGAGGCGAGGCGTCACAAGCGAGCCGAGGATTCCGAATATCGTGCCAGGGAGGCAGAGGCCAAGCGGCGCCGGCGTCGCCGCCTGGCTGAACAGGCCAGGCGAGCTGCTGAACGGGCTGAACAAACGAACAGCTGTGCGATGGATGCGGTGCCGTTTATTAGCGCGGGGCGCTCTTCTGAGTCGTCGTTTGCTACGAGTGCAGATGCCGCATCTACGTCCGCTCCTGCTACGCGACGGGGTAGGCCACGTAAGACTGAAGCCGAGAAGGCGAAGGCGTGTGTGATGGATGCGGTGCTGTCTACCAGTACGGATGCCGCATCGACGTCTGCTTCTGCTCGGCGACGGGGTAGGCCACGTAAGACTGAAGCCGAAAAGGCGAAGACGAAGGCTAGGCGTGCGGCTAGGCGTGCAGAGGCGAGGCGTCACAAGCGAGCCGAGGATTCCGAATATCGTGCCAGGGAGGCAGAGGTCAAGCGGCGCCGGCGTCGCCGCCTGGCTGAACAGGCCAGGCGAGCTGCTGAACGGGCTGAACAAACGAACAGCTGTGCGATGGATGCGGTGCCGTTTATTAGCGCGGGGCGCTCTTCTGAGTCGTCGTTTGCTACGAGTGCAGATGCCGCATCTACGTCCGCTCCTGCTACGCGACGGGGTAGGCCACGTAAGACTGAAGCCGAGAAGGCGAAGGCGAAGGCTAGGCGTGCAGAGGCGATGCGCCACAAGCGAGCCGAGGATTCCGAATATCGTGCCAGGGAGGCAGAGCTAGCCAAGCGGCGCCGGCGTCGCCGCCTGGCTGAACAGGCTAGACGTGCTGCTAATCAAACTTCTGATCAGCGACCTGTGCAAAAACGTCAAGCCCAGAAGGCCAGGCAAGCAGCTCAAGGTGAAGCCAAAGGTAATCAAAATGTATCGAAAATTGCTAGGCAATAGGGCGTTTTCAATGACGTAATTTCGTCAACCACTTTGTTATTGTGAGCTGTCTGGCGTGTGCCGAAGGTGGGCCTTCCAAGGATTTACATGACCCCTCAAATGCGTAGAGCACAGAAGCTTACACATGCCATGCACGTGACGTCACGCTAGGGAAGGATGGGGCACTGCACCATGCTGGTGGTGGACTTCACACCGCGCAGATGCGCTTACCAAGGCGTAGAATGCTGTTCACTGCCCGGACACAAAGTTTTGAGGCAAAAAACCGTCGTGTTCAAAATTTGACGAGAGGCTTTAGGTGTCGCTTGTAAAAAAACTGTTACGATTTTTCGAAATACTGGTAAACAACGCAAGGTTACCGTCATAATCTAAACTGAGACAAGGATAAATCACCTAACGGACAAGACCACTCTCATTGTCTCGGGGTTTATATTATGATGTTTCCTAACCGCCATATAGAGCAGCAACATATCGCCAACAACACATATAGATGTTTTTTTGTCTCATATGTTCGGCTTTCGTTTTTCTTGGGAGCGTTTTTTTCTTGCAAGCCACCTTTGCCCCTGCTTTCATCAAAAAAGGCATTTCACTGCTGTCACTTGTGCAAGTGAGTGGACCGTTTTTTTTTTTTTTACTCAGTCTTTTTTTGTCTTGTTTCTGCTTTCTTTTTGCTTCCGACACCACAATTGTAAGGCGTCCGAGCTCCTTTTTTGCCTTTCTCTGTCTATTTTGTTGGGCAAGAGCGCCGCAACGATTGCCGTCGCTGAGGAAGTCTTTTGCGACGTATAATTCCCGCCATCTGCAGGCCCGTTTCCTTTTAATGTGAAAGCATTAACTGTCCCATGGAGCGAGCCGATGTCATCAGTTTGAAGTGCGAGAACGGCACCTTAAATTCTTTCTTCAAGTGAAGCCAGCTCTCAGCTATGACACCGCGCGAAAAGCCTAGACAACGGCACCTAGTTTCCCCGATCCCAAAAGAGCAGAGTAAAGCGGATGGATTTTTGGCTTCGGTCCCATTGGCTGGCGCGCGTCGACGAGGATGGTATTGGCCGCTGCGCGTCAGTTTCAACGACCGCTCACCACATGGCGCTGTGTGTCTGTCAGCGCACCATTAACACGGAGCGTCCAAGGTCAAACGCGCCCAGGGGAGCGCGCGCGCTGAGCAGCGACGAAAAGTATGCAGCAGACGAAACAAGAGAGTGGACGAGCGGCTTGCATGCTTTCGCATTCACAATTCATAAGTGCTTAGGTGTACCTCTAGCTTTTTTTTATTGATATTCTTTTTCGCCTGAAATTGAGTTTTTCAAAATGTTTTGTATAGTAATGCTTGCGAAGTGTTTGCAGTTCGTTCCTTTTTCTCGTTGTTCTGACTCGTGGGCGGCACCTGTTGATATTCGCAAGCACCCGTCGCGGCACACATATGAGGTGAATGAGACGTAGGTCCTATACTCGTTTTAACCTCAAGAAAAAAGGAAGTTTTGCGCATTCTTCATACGCCGCGCAAAGTAGTTCTAACAAGATTTGGGTGTCGGGGGAAAAAGCAATGCTTTTGGCATTTGAAACGTGTACAGTTTGATAAGATAACAAATATCTAATCGAAAATACACACATATTAATGTTAATTCTTTATATAAGGGGGGAATGCTCCGCAAAGGGCCGGACTTTTTTTACTACGGTTCTTGAGGTGAAAACGAGTATAGAGGCGAGTGCACTTCCTTTCCCGAGAAGCTCCCGAAGGGGGAGGGAGACAGTTTTTAGGTTAAAGACTGCAAACGTTTTTGGGCTCATGTTTATAATCTGTCAAGCTCAAGCCGGGTTGAGGCCCATATTTTAAAACGTTTGTCAATTCTACCGGGCTTACTTGGGCCTGGGCCGTGTCTCTACTGGGCGGGGCCTAGAAATTCCGGCCCGTGGAACACTCTCGTTCAAGAGGCAGCGGGCCAGTTGACACTTGAAACTACCGTGGGCTGCTTTCTTTTGTTTTGACTTCATTGTTAGGACCGCACACTCTGCGGCTCCGTCTGACGCTTTGTGATATGGCAGTGTCAGAACTTGCCTTATGCCATTCTGTCAAAGGAAGATCTTGAAGTTGCTGCTCACGCATGCTGGCCCGTCATCGCCTACGATGTGGTCAGGCAGTCTGTGAGACGCAGGCATCACCCGCAAGCATGCAATCTTGGCTTTTGCCGACAACGTGAATACGGGAACAACCGCGATCCCATCCTCGTCGCCCCGCAGGGGGCACCTGTGAAAGCAGGTGTTTGGAGAGTGGCGTCTCCACGGACCCCGAGCTCCGCAGGGGGCGCCTGCACCTTAGGTGCTAGGTGCTTGGTGAGTAGCGTCGCCACGGACCCCAGCCACGTGGGCCACCATACCCGCACGCAGAGGGCACCTACTTTATTGTAGGTGCTTGGTGAGTGGCGTCACTACGAACCCCGAGCCATGTGGGTTCGCCCACCCACGCCTGGCTGTGCGTGGCTTAACCCGTGTCCGGAGAAAAGGGGACCCTGGTGGTTGAGCTGAGCCCGGGGTTTGTCTGGACCCTTCGGGGCCCCCCGGGTGAGGCAATACACCGCTTCGGCCCTTGCTTCTCGTAGACGGGTGTCCTGGCTTGGCCCGACCAAGATGATTCAGTCAGTCGCCTCTTCTACCCTATTCTTCCTTCTTTCACTTTTCCTCCCACCTCTTTCTCTTTTCTCCTACACTCTCTTCCTTCCTTTTTCACCTCCTTAGGCGGCAAGGGCCAACCTTGAGTGGAAACAGGTCCTGTCCCTGCAACCACACTAGGGTATAGTGCCCGGGCAGCACTGGTAGAGTAATTGTGTCAGCCAAGCCTTTCTTGTTATGGCACATTACCTACCCCGTTGTTGGGCTCCGTGGTGGGCGGTGCACCCGGGCACTGAACTTCCTTTCCCATCTATATGGGTCTACGTAACAAATCTTTTCTTGATCGGCCCCCGAAAAGGAGCCGCACCGAAGTTTCTACCTCACACGAGGCACACCCTACTCCAACTAGATTCCCAAAATGTTTGGTACTTCACTCTGAAAGCGACAAACAACTATCGAAAATGTCACCATTTCTTGTTGCAAAGGTCCTCGAGGGTGTGATTGGAAAGAACTTTAAGGCAAAGAAGCTGGCATCTGGCGATTTGCTTGTAGAAATTGAGACCAGCCACCAGAGTTCTGCACTCATTGCACTCAACTGTGTGTCGGACTACAAGGTTACTGTGACACCCCACAAGACATTGAACACCATCCAAGGAGTCATCTCGGAGGACGACCTTCTGGACGCGTCTGAGAGCGAAGTAGTGGAGGGCCTTTCTGACCAGGGGGTTGTAGCTGCGAGGCGCATCTCCTTGCGTCGTGACGGCCAAGAGCTGAAGACGAGGCACATCGTGCTTACCTTTGAGTCCACCACACTTCCCGAGTCTGTGAAAGCTGGATACCTCTACTGCAGAGTTCGTCCTTACGTTCCGAACCCCAGAAGGTGTTTCAACTGCCAAAGATTTGGACACGGCTCACAGAACTGCCGTGGCAAAGCGACATGTGCCAAGTGCGGCAAAACTGACCATGCAGCCGACTCGTGCTCCAACGACGCACTCTGTGTAAACTGCAAAGAGCCCCACCCCGCTTACTCCAGATCGTGTAAGACGTGGAAAGATGAGAAGGAAATTCTCACCCTTAAAGTGAAAGAAAGCCTCTCATACCCAGAGGCGCGTCGCCGCTTCGCGTTTTTGCGCAAGGGCGGCTTTGCACAGGTGGTGCAGCGGGGACCTGCACCACTGAAGGTTGCAGTGGCAACCCAGACGTCCTTCCCGGATGCTAGGAAGCCACTGCAGTCCCCAACACCCCAGCTGAAGCTTCAGCTTCCTGGGCGTTCACTCTCGGCTGGTAGGCCCACATCCTCCTCCAGCGAGAGTTGTACCTCTTCCAAGGGGCAGCAGCCTGTCCCCTCTCATGTAGAGGGCTCACAGGCTGTTTCTCTTGCCCAAGATGGGTCGGCTGTGTCCGCACCTGTCAGTGCTTCGCGGTCTCCTTCCAAGGAGAGGGGGCCACGCTCCCGAGTGAATTCTTCGGAGGGAGCGTCCTCATCCAAGGAGCGGCACGACTCTTGTGCCACTCCTCCAGTACCCAAGGGGCAGGAGCAGGTGGGCTTAGGCGACTGCCTGCCCAGTACCTCTGCTCCTCCGGCTGGTGGAGGTCGGGGCCGGGGTTTTCCACCTCGTTCCCAGAGCCTCCCTAAACCGGCAAGAACAGCCTCTGCCCAGGAGGCAGAACCAATGGAGGAGGGTGCCGAATCATCCACTCCTGCGTCTGACCCAGACGACATGGAGTGGCAGGTCCCCAAGGGCAAGCACAAAGGTAAAAAACCAATTGTTGCACCAAAGTGACAATTATATTCCACAAGGCTTGTATGCTCTCTCAACAGGAACATAATCCTGCATCCTCAGTTGCTACATTGACCTCACGACACCGAAAAATTTGGTTAATTTCTATTGCTCCACCTACTCCTAGGGTCCAGCCGAGACAGAGGAGTAACGGCGACTCTCTCGCCAGTGGCCTCGGCCCGAAGTCTCGACGCCCTTGGATGTCGGAGGGGGTAGCTTCATATAAACCAACCAGAGGACTACTGGTGACTCCCTCGCCTGGGGCTTTATTTTTAATTGTTTTTCCCCAAAGGTTTGGTCGGAGCTGCCTTCTTGCAGACTCCTTAAATCATCATTCATGTCCATATTCACATTTTATCAAATTTACCTCCTTTGACTGGATTAGTTTTGCTGTAGTTACCATTACACAAATGTAGTGACTATCTGGTAAAGAGCGAACTGCCTAACGTTAATAATGTCTGTTTTTTTACAATGGAACTGCCGTGGACTTTTTTCCAATTATGACGACATCACCTTTTTATTAAATGAACACCATCCTGCTGCCTTTTGTTTGCAGGAGACGCACCTTAAAGAAAGTCATTCAAATGTGCTTAGACACTTCAAAGTGTTCAGAAAAGATAGGTTGAACGCATCTGTGGCTTCCGCGGTGGTGTTGCAGTGGTTGTCCAACGCATGGTCCCGTCCACTGAAGTGGCTTTGCAAACCTCCCTCGTGGCTGTGGCAGTCCGCATGCTGTTGGACCGCGTGATTACCGTCTGCTCAGTGTACATCTCCCCGGGATATCAGCTGCAGTACGAAGAGCTAGATGATCTAATTAGCCAGCTTCCCGTGCCTTACATTATTTTAGGTGATTTTAATGCACACAATCCTTTGTGGGGAAGCGGTAGAAGGGATGCTCGAGGGGCACTCATTGAACGGTTTCTTCTTTCGACGGGATTGTGTCTGCTCAACACAAAAGAAGCCACTTATTTTAGTTCAGCAACTTGTAGTTTTACTTCCATTGATCTTTCGTTTTGTCATCCTTCGTTATACCCCCTGGTTTTATGGAAGGTCATCCCAAATCCATATGGGAGTGACCACTTTCCGCTCATTTTAGAGTTCAATCATCCTCCTGCTGGTCTTTTAACACGTACCCCTCGCTGGAAGCTTGAAAAGGCTGACTGGTCAATCTTTACAGAAGCCTCACTTATAGCATGTTCATCCCTTGATGATCTTTCTATCGACGAGGTCACCGAGCACATTACTCAGCACATCTTGCAGGCCGCTATGCTTGCCATTCCCATGACATCCTCACATCTTCCAAAAAGGCCAAAGCCTTTTTGGAAGATGTGAAAAGCCTTTTTGCCAAAGCCTTTTTGAAAGAACAGAATCGTGCATGGGGTATTTTCAGGCGTTATCCCACAGCAAATAACCTGATCGGTTTTAAGAAAAAAAGAGCACAAGCGAGGTATATCCGACGGCAAGCCAAGCGGCAAAGCTTTAGAGGGTATGCTTCTTCAATTAATAGCAGTGCATCCTCGAAGGAAGTTTGGGACCGTGTACATAAAATTGAAGGCTCTTACCGGGTATTTTCTGTCCCACTCCTGAACAAAAACGGAGTATGCCCTGCCAGCCTAGAAGAACAGGCGAATATCCTTGGTGAGCACTTCGAATTTGTTTCAAGTTCTCAACATTATACTCGGTCATTTCAGAGACACAAGCTACAGGCAGAGAAAAAGGCAGTTACTTTGTCAGGTGGCTTGCAGGAGCCCTATAATTCACTATTTACACTTTTTGAACTACAGCTGGTTCTTCATTCGTCCAAACAGACGGCTCCTGGGCCAGACGGCATTCATTACAAAATGCTTCAGCACCTCCATCCATCAACTCTTGAGCTTGTTTTATATTTGTTCAACCGCATTTGGCTTGAAGGTTGCTTCCCCTCATCTTGGAAGGTGGCTATCATAATTCTCCTGCCGAAGCCAGGAAAGGATCCTACCTGTACATCTAGCTTTAGGCCGATAGCCCTCACGAGTTGCTTTTCAAAGACACTAGAAAGGATGATAAATAAAAGGCTCATATTTTATTTAGAAAGAAACAAGCTACTTGACCGTTACCAGTGTGGTTTTCGCTCAGCTCGATCGACAGTTGATCATCTGGTCCGCTTTGAGACTACTGTGCGAGAGGCCTTTGTAAATAGACAGCATTGCTTCTCTGTCTTTTTTGACTTGGAAAAGGCATTTGATACGACTTGGCGCTACGGCATATTGCAGGATTTGTTTAACATTGGTCTTCGGGGCAGAATGCTCGGTGCCATCCATAGTTACCTCCGGGATCACACTTTTCGTGTGAAGCTTGGGGCAACTCTTTCTAAAGAATTCTCGCAAGAAAATGGAGTCCCACAGGGCGGTGTGCTTAGCGTGACACTTTTTATCGTAAAAATGAATTCAATTGCTCGTATTATACCCCCATTTGTTCAGTACTCGCTCTATGTTGATGATGTACAGATATCAGTCTCGTCGTGTAATCCGTCCATCTGTGAACGTCGACTTGAACTTGCGATCAACAGTTTGGTCAAATGGGCGGATGTAAATGGTTTTAGGTTCTCTCCCGAGAAAACGGTTTGTGTGTGCTTTTCTCGTGGCCGCGGAATTTTACTTGAGCCTTCCTTAAATATGTATGAAGTCCCTATTGCAGTAAAGAATGAACACAAGTTTTAGGTCTTATATTTGACTCTAAAATGACATTCATTCCACAAGAGCCTCAAAATGAAATGTGTGAAATCACTTAATATACTCAAGGTCTTGTCGCACGTGTCCTGGGGGGCTGATCGGTGTTGTTTATTGCGCATCTACCGCTCAGTGGTACGGTCCAGACTTGATTATGGCTGTATTGTGTACGGCTCCGCACGGGCATCGGTTCTCAAGATGCTGGACCCCATTCATCATCAGGGGCTCAGACTCTCCACCGGTGCTTTTCGCACATCTCCAATACTCAGCTTATATGTAGAGGCAAATGAGCCCCCACTGGAGAAAAGGAGGTTTGAACTAGGCTTCATGTACTTTCTGCGAATTAGGTCTGTTCCTGGTCACCCGACCCTGGACTGCATAGAACAAGTACACTATGAGCAGACTTTTATAAATAAGCCTTCATTTGTTCCACCTATCGCCTTGAGAATTCGTTCTTCTGCTGAGTCCGTAGGGCTGGATGTGCTACCCCCAGTTGTGCAACGCTTGAACTCAGTAGCTCCTTGGGACCTCATGCCCATCCACTGTGAGTTGAAACTAACAAAATACAACAAGAAAGAGACCTCTAATGAAGTTCTGAGACAAGAATGTTTCCAACTCCAGGACCAGTACCGAGACTTCACAAGTTTTTACACTGATGGGAGCAAAACTGATTCCTATGTAGGCTGCTCAGTGGTAGGGCCTTCTGTGAAGTGTGTCCAGAGAATTAATAATAGTGCCTGTATTCTTTCCGCAGAGCTTTATGGCTTACTCCTTGCCGTAGACCACATTCTCAAAAAGAAGATCCGTAAGTAAATTGTTTACACTGACTCACTTAGTGCTTTACGAGCTCTAGACACAACGAGGGATGTTCAAAATCCACTTGTTCTAGAAATAAGGAACCGGTTATTTTCAGCATCAAAAAGGAAGAAAAAAATAACATTATGCTGGGTGCCTTCCCATGTTGGAATTCCTGGGAATGAGGATGCTGACCGTGCAGCGAGCACTGCTAAGGATCGACAAGTGGATCTGCACAGAATACCCTACAGAGATTATAGACATGCCCTGAAAAAGTCTACAAAGTGCAAGTGGCAAGAGGAGTGGAACCAAGAAATGAATAATAAGTTGCATGCAGTAAAACCTTTACTTCAGGAATGGAGAGTGCACGTCATCGCGAGCGATTTTATGAGGTGGTATTATGTCGACTCCGAATTGGTCATACACGTCTTACGCATGGGCACCTTTTGCGAGGGGAGGATGCCCCAGAGTGTGATCACTGTCATATACCATTAAGCATCCTGCACATTTTACTTGTATGCCTTATGTATGACTTTGAACGTCACAAACATTTTGCACGAATTTACCAAGAGCATACCCCATTACATTTGGTTATTTTACTCGGTGACGAACCGCTAATACCGCACAAGTGTGTTTTTAATTTTCTTAGAGATATCAGACTACTAGACCAGCTATAATTTAACTTGTTTCCTGGAATCATGCCCATGTGGGGATTCTTTTATGTTCATAGTTTTTTATAACCCACAAGCTACTACAGCTCTTCTTTATAACCCTGGTTTCCTGCAATAGTCATAGTTGTTGGCGCATTATAGCCTTGGATGCTGCTGCACCACTAAACCTCAATCAATCAATCAACCATCCTCGTCGCCACTGTCATATCTCTTGGTGTTCCCCGGGAGCATTCTACAGGGGCACATGTACATACACGGTCGTGCCCAGTATAGCTCTGTTTTAGTGTTCACCGATGAACACTCAATGTTGGAATGCGCTAGCAGCGCTACCTGCGAGGCTGATATGGCAAGTGGTGCCATTTATGACACTATCACACTTTCATGTTCAAAAATGTTTAATAGCCATCTCTTACTCCTCAAAACTATCGGTTCTTCCTCTTGGGGGTGTTATCCAGTAGAAAGACAGAAGGAGGGGGGGGGGGGGGATCTCTGGGTCCGTAGAGCGACGTGTTTATTGATAAATATGCCAGCTCGTGTTTCCCGTCGGTCAACAAAGAAAAGAAAAAAAACCTAAAAGGATTGTCGCAGCCATGCTGGACAGATTCACCTGGAGGGGCCGGCCCATGCTGGCATACTAGACATTCATGGGAAGGGTTAAGCCGCAAAAAGGAAGTAGAGACTCCGAGGACCAGAACCTCCCCCAGCTAGTCTCTTCAGCTCCACACCCTTTCTGGGGGTTTTGGGGGCCGACTCATATAGCCTGCGGGAATATGGATGCACCCGGGGTAGGTAGTGCGGCTCAGCCCACAGACGAGTTGAATCCACGATCATTCCCAAGGGTAGTTCTAGTGGCAAGTTCACCCAAAAGGCGAGCGAGGGAGACACCGTCCTCTTCGAGGAATGTGGCCTCACCTCGTATCTGGGAAGCCACAGCCTTGGCGGTCAATAAGGTTTGCATGTGCTAGGCCTAGATAGGGAGACTGGGAGTGCGTGGTTCCCACAGAACAAAAGTGACGAGACCAACATTTGCAAGTATGCTCCAGATCATTCGCTATTTTAGCCACATTCCTTTCGCTATGATCTCCCACCATATGTTTTTCTATTGCCTGTTCTTTCTTCAAATCACATTTATATGCCTCTCATAAAGGAACCGATGTCGCGTTCTTATTTCGAGCAGCAGCTGGGCAGTACATCCAATTTTCTGTAACAACAAACCATGTAAGTGTACCGCTCCTTCACCAAAAATAGTTTGATTATCGGCTTGGATTGTAGTCTGCTTGCCCATTGCACTGCTGCTCAATTCGTCTCCCCCATGGCCGTGGTCCCCAAATCATTGGCAGTACGAAAAAATTCAGTTGAAGTTACCTATTCTGTGTTAGGTCTTTCCTCAGTGGGGAATCGAGGAAAGACCAATGCCAGCCTAAATCATTACCATTGGCTGTGGTTTGTTGTGTGCTATGCCCCACTACTGACAGTGTTGCCCAGTGATGTGATTGCTGCGCCAATTGCGCCAAACTGCGCCAAGGGGCTAACCCTGCTACATCTTTCTACATTTCGCCAAAATATGGGTAGCCTGCGCCAAAGGACCAATTTAGGTCGCCTTTCAAATCCGATACTAAACTGACTACTGTAATTGAGCAGGCGTGTGTTATGTGGCACAAGCGGCCACCTGTCGCAAAGTACCGTGCATCAATTGTCCTCCCGGTCTTGCATGGTTTTCCCGGCGTCTCGCGTTTCGCGGTCTCGTTCTTGTGGGTCTCGTCTCTCGTCTCTTTTTTTTATATTTTCAGCAATAGACGCGGATGTGTGCAGACGCTCCGGTGGCAGCGTGCCGGGTACCAGCCATGAAGTCATGCTGTGAAACGAAACCATGTTTTTTTCGTGGCAGGAGTTACTTTGTGAGCTGAAGCAACGGCCGTGGGAAAACTATACTTGGTCACTGTCTTTCAGTCACCGTTGTGGCGCGACGTCGAATGTTGCCGTCCCCACATCTCTGCAGATATGGTACTTTATAAAACGAAACTAAGTACCGCCGCATGTTCATCAACATTTCTGTTCTTGTTTAAATCATACTTTACTACAAAAATCCATCTTTAATTCAAAGACTGCTCTGTCAAAGTATTGATTATCTAGATTCCTCTCGATCTTTAATTCAAAGACTGCTCTGTCAAAGTATTGATTATCTAGATTCCTCTCGGTGGGCCTTCTTTTGAGAGGGACCTCGGTACGTGAAAAATCTGCCGTGAAAGAAGGTTGGTGAAGAGAAGTGAGCTAAAGCAAAGAAGGCAATCTCTGCACGCTGAACCCGCACAGCGTGCTTGTTTGTCTCGAGTTCAGTCGTTGCACAAAGCGCTCTAAGAACGTTTTGAGGCTGGCTCGCAATGTCTTGCATCAATGCACCCAGGTTCTTAATTTTTTTGTGTGTTTAGCTTGTATTTTGTTTGCCGGCCTGCCAAGCACGCGCCACTGGACTGTTTTTGTCGCATGCTCGAAAGTTACATTTGTGTACAATTTTGGGGATAAGTTAGCGACGGAGCTGAGGGGCATGGTATCGGTTTCGATCGGACAGCCGTTGTCTGCGCTCGCGCGACGAAGCATACCCAACAGCAAGCCTGCCGAAGTCGGTCTCACGTCCATGCGAACATGATTGCGTGACTGAGGCACCAGCTGGGACGCTTGCAATTCATTGTTTTACGTTTACTTATTGTTGACGAAAATCTGGCACGTCGGGAACCAGTAAAACGGTGGCAAGCGGTTTTTCGAAATCGCTTGGCAATGCCTACAGCACTGTACACTTGTGGGATGTCTAAGGAGTAAAAACAGAAGCAGCGAGTTCCGTCACAACACGTCACATCAGAACACAACACAACACAAAGTGCCCTTCCTAAGAATATCTGCTCCAAAATCCACTTTTGCTGCTCTGAAACACTGTCTTGGCTGCTCCAAAAGCCACTTTTGCTGCTCCAAAACACTGTTTTGGTTGCTCCAAAGGCCACATTTGCTGGCGCCAAAATGGCTTAGGCCAATCACATCACTGTGTTGCCCCTAGCAGCAGCTTCTGTCCCAAACTATGGCAAATGTTTTGTGCCTCTGATTAATAGTTTAATGAGCTGAGCATACGGCCAAGAAGGTAGTGTGACGTGTCAATTTCTGTTAGCTGCCCTCCTTGTTTCCCAGTAAATGTGGTTTCTGGGTATTCGTTGTACACATGTGATCATTTAAAGTCATGTTCATAAACTACACTATTTCCAAATTATACAGAGCACGATACATTACCAGAAAAAAAAATTGTATCAGTAACAAATAAAACAATTTGGATGACAATAGACCTTTTACCAAGTTACCAAAGCACCGAAAAGAATGCTGGGCATACAGGTACATGTGCTGCACATGTTTGCCTTATCGGTATAAAAGGGTCGGAGTAAATGTCCAAAATAAGGTGTTTATGAATGCCTCTGCAAAGTGCTATATTTGGGTTTTTGCATTAGAAGAGTTAGTGCTGCAGGCATCAGCATCTCCAGCAGGTGTAACTACACTTGCAGCATGTTTAAGTTTGGCAAAATCTCAGTTTGTAGAAGTCGCGGCATTTCGACGGAGCATGCGTGTTCAATGCACTCTCTTCTCGATGTCGAAGTGGAAAACAAAACAACTCTGTCTCAACTGCCGAGACCCAAGCTGTGCACAGCTCAAAATAACCTTTACCAAACTAAAAAAAAATTGTTTTAGTAGGTTGCAACATAAGCTGAAGAGAAGCCCCCTCCCTCAAAGCTCTCTCATGGTTGGTGGTTTTCTCCTCTCCACCCACCCCCTCTCCAGCTTTTCCTCTGCTGAGGTGGAAAGAGTGGAGGGCTTTGTTGGAGGAACCTTCCCTATTCTTAACCTGCGACAGATTGCAGAGAGTGCCACGGCCAGTTGGCATAATCATGCGCACGCCTTTTTCGGTCAACTGCCGAGACCCAAGCTGTGCACAGCTCAAAATAACCTTTACCAAACTAAAAAAAAAATTGTTTTAGTAGGTTGCAACATAAGCTGAAGAGAAGCCCCCTCCCTCAAAGCTCTCTCATGGTTGGTGGTTTTCTCCTCTCCACCCACCCCCTCTCCAGCTTTTCCTCTGCTGAGGTGGAAAGAGTGGAGGGCTTTGTTGGAGGAACCTTCCCTATTCTTAACCTGCGACAGATTGCAGAGAGTGCCACGGCCAGTTGGCATAATCATGCGCACGCCTTTTTCGGTCAACTGCCGAGACCCAAGCTGTGCACAGCTCAAAATAACCTTTACCAAACTAAAAAAAAAAATTGTTTTAGTAGGTTGCAACATAAGCTGAAGAGAAGCCCCCTCCCTCAAAGCTCTCTCATGGTTGGTGGTTTTCTCCTCTCCACCCACCCCCTCTCCAGCTTTTCCTCTGCTGAGGTGGAAAGAGTGGAGGGCTTTGTTGGAGGAACCTTCCCTATTCTTAACCTGCGACAGATTGCAGAGAGTGCCACGGCCAGTTGGCATAATCATGCGCACGCCTTTTTCGGTCAACTGCCGAGACCCAAGCTGTGCACAGCTCAAAATAACCTTTACCAAACTAAAAAAAAAATTGTTTTAGTAGGTTGCAACATAAGCTGAAGAGAAGCCCCCTCCCTCAAAGCTCTCTCATGGTTGGTGGTTTTCTCCTCTCCACCCACCCCCTCTCCAGCGTTTCCTCTGCTGAGGTGGAAAGAGTGGAGGGCTTTGTTGGAGGAACCTTCCCTATTCTTAACCTGCGACAGATTGCAGAGAGTGCCATGGCCAGTTGGCATAATCATGCGCACGCCTTTTTCGGTCGACTGCTGCAGACCCGGCAATCCTGGAGGAGAGAGCGCAGCCGACAGCCGAGCCTCTTGCAGCAGTGGTTCCTTTCGTAGCACCCAGCGGAGACCCCCTACAAGGTGTGGACAGCAACCGACGCTTGTCCCCGAAGTTCGAGGAACCCCGACTGGTATCGACGGGGCAACCAGATGTGCTGCAGCCCTGCGAAGGTGGGAGTTTGCAAACCTGTAGCGTTCGCTAGATGCCCTTCATGTGCGTAGGTACAGGCAACCCACCGTAATGTCCCCCAAAGAATGCATACCCACAGTGAGGAGAGAGATGGGGGGAAAGTATCTGGTGGGATATCTTTGGGAATGTGACGGCACAGCTTTACACACAGACGAGCGATGAAAACGCCGGCTGTTACTGATGTCTCGATATTTATACCGATATTTGGTGATAAGGCAAACCTGTGCTCTACAGTTCTGTTTCTTGCTCTTAGAGGCTGGTTCACACACATGCGTTTGAGTGTGGTCGACCACGCAGCGACTACTTGTAATGACTTGCGACGTGGGAAGGATGGATGGATGAATGAATACGGCTGAGCCCTTTGGATCGGGCGGTAGCTTACGCCACCTAGCCATTTTGTCTTACCCTTTAAGCTTAGAATATTTAAATGTGAAAACTATATTCACTCTGTACTGAAAAGAAAGTGAGGCTATAAATCCCCCTTGCCATCAGTTAATAAGAAAATGCCTCGTTTTCTCTCGCTTTCTGCCACCATTCACTTAATCTTTGCTTGGTAATCTCTACTGTCTTGAAATTCACTTTTCCTTCGCTGTCTCTAAAACCCAATGACCTTATTAAATCTATGTTGTCTTCGGTATGCATAGGGTGAAGCCCTTTACAGTAGAGTATCAAGTGCTCAGCCGTCTCGTCCTCCTCTCCACAAGCAGCGCACACTGTGTCCATTTCCTGGTACTTCGCTCTGTATGTTCTGGTTCGCAAAACACCTGTCCTTGCCTCAAACAACAATGAGCTTCCCCTAGAATTGTCATAAATGCTTTCTTTGGCAATAACTGTTTTGTTTAATCTATAGCCTTCCAGAGCCTTCTTTGTCTGCATTCCCTCTAGCCACCGATCTCTTTCTGTGGCCTTAACTTTCTTCTTAACTGAGACCTGCTCTTCCGTAACCCCACTATAGCCTAAAAACTTTCCTCTTAATTTCCTAGTGCGCTGTCTCCATTTTGTGTCTATACTCCTCATGTATAAATAGCTGAAAACCTTTCGTGCCCATTGCTCCCCACCCATTTGCCTCAACCGATCCTCAAATTCTATCTTGCTCACAGCTTCCCTGCCCTCAAATGACGCCCATCCCATGTCTCCTTGTACTCCCTGGTTCGGTGTTTTGCAATGTGCCCCCAAAGCCAGCCTACCTAATCCACGCTGTTTTATTTCTAGTCTTGCATGCACTTCGGATTTCATGCATAGCACTGCGTTTCCAAAAGTCAAGCCAGGCACCATGACCCCTTTCCAAATCTCTCTCACCACCTCATACCTGTTGTAATTCCAAAGTGCTCTATTTTTCATTACAGCCGCATTTCTGTTGCCCTTACCTATTATATACTTTTCATGCTCACTGAGATATTCTGCACCACCACATATCCATACTCCTAGATACTTGTATTTAGTAGCTCTCTCAACTGTGATATTCTGTATCTTCAGTCTCTCAACATCATCATTGTTAAAAATCATGACTGCTGATTTTTCACTACTGAATTCTAAACCTAATTCCTCTGCTTCCCTACCACAGATGCTCATTAATTCCTGCAAATCTATCCTGTTGTTAGCCATTAGTACGATATCATCCGCATATATCAGTCCCGGTAAAGATGGCACACTGGCGCCGTCTGTTGGGTAGTCCTGGAACCCTTTTGATTTGCGTCGCCCCCTGCCGCCTCAAATTTATAAAATAAGTGCGGTGGGCCATGTCTCAGTGAAAAAGCACAAAAAATGTAAGAAAAGCTAAAAAAAAAGCCAATTTTTTTGTTTATATTTATTCTGGCTGCACAAGAGACTCAAAACTCAAATTAGTTTCATTGTTTTGTGCAAGAAATGCTCATAAAAGAATGTTTTACTATTGCAAAGTCCGTGACTTGCATACTCTTGATGAACACATCCGATTGGCATACCACGTGAACGTTTGTTCCGTCAAAGCATGTCTCTAACACCGCTATGTTCTCTTCGTTAGTAACGAGCGAGCGGGCGAAAAGAGCAATGCTGCGAAAGTGGGAAAGCCGGCTATCGCGTCTCCATATACTTTTGAGCAGGCTTTGGAGCAGGATCGCATTGCCATATACTATACCAAAAGCAGGCTCTTTTAAAACTTTCTTGTCTGGTACATGCATGCGTGCGTCCGTGTGCGGCATGCTGTCAACACAGGTTGGGGCGGCATTGGTGCGTGGCGTAGATGGCAGCACGAACACGGAGCTCGAAATGGGGACTCCTTATAAACGTCTGTGTGCGGCGTTGCAGTAAACCACTTCATTTACTCGTTAGATTTGTCTAACATTGCACAACCTTGCCAACTGCGGTCGAGATATACCGGGAGAAGGAGCTGGATCGCGGTGATATTATATCGGTGGAGGCGGACCTTACATCTTTGACCTTGTACCCCGCGGTTACATTCCAGGATATAGGCCGATCGCTGATCTTGCGATCCCTGAATGGGTTACTGCTCGCGTTGTCTTACGACTTTTTTTTTTTCTTGTACGAAAATTTTTTTTTTGTAAGCAAAACAAAAGTTTTATTTTGTAATCTCTGTAGTTTTCCTTTCGCACGCATGTAGTCGACGACTAGTCAATATCCAGTGTCTTCACACCCAATTTAGGGGGGGGGGGGGGAAATTGTGAGGAAACCCAAACTGATCTGGAGTCACTCGCATCGAATACTTGATCCGAACCAGGCCATTGAACGCATCAAGTTGGGCACAAGGGCCACGTCGCCCTTCAGCTGGGGCCCTTGTTCAGCCGGTGCTTCGCTATCAAACACGAGCCCCAGCCATGCGCTGCATCAGAAACAAACAAGTAATTTGTGTTTTTCGCCCACACGGTTGAACTGAACCACTAAGAGCAGGAGTGTTCAGCCTCCAGCCTAATGCAAGCGCTGCCGTGAGCTCGAACCAAAACTGGCAGGGGTTCGCCACAAATGCGGCGCATTGCTGGCAGGCACCGCAGGTCAATGGGAGCACACTCGCAAATATATGCGCACTGTTCACGAAACCACGGATGAAAGCTATGTTAACAAAACCACAAATTAAACGACGGAAGTGCGAACATAACCCCGAGGAAACTTTTTAGCTGCTGTGCGTTAGCAGGCCGAGGAGAAAAGGATTTTGCCAAAAGTTTATCCGGGACAGGACAGACGCTGTTGTATGTGATCAAATGGCCTAGAACCTTTTGTTCAATGGCAGCGAGGGGATGCTTTTCTGTTTAATTGCAAACCCCCACCAGCAATCCACAATAAGGCCTCGAACAGTCGGGCAACATGCTCTTAAACGTTGAGGAGAACACAATAGCATGATATAGATAACAGTGACTCGTATGCCATCTTTGCCTTTGACAAATGAATTCAATCAATTACAGAAGCCAAGCGATGAGGGATTAGCGTCGTGCCCAAGCAGGAGACATTTTAAACCTGGTCCGAGATTCTCAGATTTTTACATAAAAACCTACAAGTGCCCGATTTTAGGTCCACCAAAGCAAAGTACTGACCTCTGTTGCAAGTTTTGCGGGGCCCTATCCATACAAGGCAAAGAGTAAAGAGTGACATCATTCATGTTGCGATAGCTGTCGCAGAAGCAAATGTACTTGGTTTTTAACTAATACAAGTAAAAGGACCCAAAATTTTAGTTTTTTTTGCTAGTAAAAGACTAGAGTTCTCGCATGTTTATGTTGTCTTCTTTTGTGTTTGCATTTAATGCCGTTGATTATACATTTTTTTTTTTTTCTGACATTGAAGAGACAGATGGGGAGGAGTCCAGCTGCCTGTTGAGATTCACCAAGTACTTCCACTTCAGGTGTTGTTCCTGCGGCTTTGTCTGGAGTGGCCGACGGAGCATAACCGCACATCTCCTCGCCTATGCTGAAGGTAAATCGGACTGCGCATGAATGTAATTTCAGGTATTTTAGGATGCTTGGAGCTCATAAATTGAACTTTAACATTAAATTGAGGATCTTAGAAAGCATTTTAGTGCCCCTTTCTAGTTGGGACACGCAAATCAAAAAATAAAGCTTCCATGAAAACAAATTTTTAGAGCAATATTGTTGGCACGAGACGCGATTTAGTCGGTAGTCACCTCCTTTCCACTTGTTTTCTCTCTCGGCATTTTGGGCGCGTGGAGGAGAGGTGGATTGGCTTGGCCATCACTTTGAGGTGGAGAGAGTGTATGACCATTCCGTGACGTCATGAACTTTGCGCGCAGAGTTTGAAATAAAGCCCGCGCCGTCAATATTGCTCTAAAAAAAAAATTTTTCACATAAAATTCATTTTTTGACACGTGTGCCCGAACCAGACTGTTTAAAAAGAAAAACATTTTTTTTTTCTTTTCAGTGACCCTTCAAAGGGATACTGAACCAAACATTGCAGTGTCCATAATAAGTGGCGCACATTCTTTCCACGAGCCAGCAGCCGCCAGTGTGCGCGAGCACACGCGACGAAACTGACGTCATAGTCCCCCATTCGCGCTTAAGATGACAGTAAAATGTATGGGCTTTGGGCCAAAGGAGAATAAAGACAGGCTTTTCATTTTCACAAGTGAAAGCTACGTGCTTGTTAGACCAATTAATCGCCTACCTTTTACACCAGACACACCCCACTGTGGAGATGAAAAGCGTGTCTTTATTCTCCTTTTCCCGGGAGCCTTAAGCGTGAACGGGGGACTATGACGTCAATCTTGTTGCTTGTGCTCGCGTACACTGGCGGCTGCTGGCTCGTGGAAAGAATTAGACACTGAAATGTTTGGTTCAGCATCCCTTTAAAGGGCCTTTGAAAAGAAAAAAATATGCTTTTTTTAGAAAGTGGGTGGGACACATCTGTCAAAAAATGAATGTTACGTGAAAAAAAAAAAAAACTTTCAGAGCAATATTGACGGCGAGAGATTTATTTGAAATTCTGCGTGCTAAGTTCATGACATCACGGAATGGTTATTCGCTTTTTCGACCTCGACGTGAAGGCGAAGCCGATCCACCTCTTCTCCACGCGCCTGAAATGCTGAGAGAGAAAACAAGTGGAAAGGAGGTGACTGCCGATTAAATCGCGTCTCATGCTGTCGATATTGCTCTAAAAAGAAAAAAATTGCGCTTACAATTAATTTTTTGACACGCGTGTCCCAACCACACTGTTTAAAAAACACAGTTTTTTCTTTTCCGAGGCCCTTTAAGGGGGGGGGGTCACTACCCAGAAAAAAAGACTTCTGCAAAAAAAGTTGATTTTGAAAAATGCCTTATTTACATCTGCCAACATCTAGAGAGTATTCCCAGAAAGTTTCATTGGTTTACAATGCATAGTTATTTGTTTATAAATTATTTTCAGTCCACCAATGCTAAAAAAAGGTAGAGGTTCGAGCACTTTGAATGCATTTTTCTTCAATTCACTTTTTGACATAAATCCCACCTTAATAAAACTATTGTTTCAGTATGAAACTATCGAGAGACTTAATATTTGCAGCTTATATATATGCCGCATTTTTATGGAGCCGGTTAGTATGAACTTAGATACTGCATGAAGAATGCATATTTAACAGTATGCATTCCACGAGAAAAATATGTGGTTATCAACACCATTTCTCAAAGATGGATTCATTCAGCAGATTCCACGCAAAGCTATGCTTGACTTCGTTCTGAGGGTATACTAGTACCTCATAAAATTTGTTCACCGGGCTGAAACTGAAACCGCGAGACAAGTCGCGATTGAATACAGTCATGGAGGTTATATTTCTCGCTCGATTCGGTGTTAAGAATATTGAAACTGGTTCCTTCTTATTAACATATTGCAATCACAATACATATATATTGAGTCATCACCCAGGCGAAAATCAGTCCACTTCCAGCTGGATTATGGAACTGGAAATGAGGCAGTCCAGCTGGATTCCAGCTGGGTCCAGCTGGGTCCAGCTGGAATCCAGCTGAACTGCCTCATTTCCAGTTCCATAATCCAGCTGGAAGTGGACTGACTTTCACCTGGGCAGTGATATATTGCTGTGCCAACCGTTCAAAGAAGTGCGATGCATACCTTATTGTATACAAACCTTAAGAAAAAAAGAAACATTTATAAGGAGGTGCGACTTAAAGAGTGGAAAGTATGGTGGTTTTTGTTGTATCATAGATGATGATGTCTTTGTTTTAGACCTCGGATACCAGACTTGGAAAGAAACAAGCCATCCAACAAAAACCATAGAGGACGCTTGGTTCAGCTGCTGTTTTTGCGGCCATGCCTCGGGGGATCAGCGTGCCATAATCAGCCACCTCATCGCCCATTCTGCAGACCGACTGACTATCCTGGCGCCTGCACTGCATGGACCCCTTTTTCCGGGGGCGAGGCTGGAGTCAGCACACCGTGGCTCATAACAGTAGAGCATCTTTTGAGTGTCTGCCATTGAAAAGCAGCATTCTTCACAAACAACAGACTTGGCAGTCGAGCTCGGAAGCATGCCAGGGAAATGCCATGCAAGTGCCGCCTCTGTTCCACGTCATTCGGTCTACAATGTGCACCGAGCCGTCATGTCCAAGGGCATGCATGTCGCAGACCTTCTGAGTGTGCCACTAGTCCGATGGCCTTCTTTAGAAAGGGGCCCTGCCTGGCACACAAGGACACACGCCGCAGATGGGCCTTTCAAGTGCGAGGAATGTCGCAAATCATTTACGCACAAATCTGCTTGGTTCAGCACATTCAGATGCATATGCGATGCCTAACGAGAACCTGCAGTGCTTTAAATCACCAACTTGTAGTTTCAGCTTGACCAAGCACATTCGAAAGCGCATGTATGAAAGACCTTTGCAGGGCCAGTGATATCGTAAGGCAGGGGTTCTCGGACGTTATGGTTTTAAGGAGCTCCCATCTCTCGATTGTTAGCCAAGAGACCGCTCCCTTTTTTTGGCACTGATGCAATGACTCCGTGCGGAAGCCTAAAGACTTTATGGCGCTATGTGCTGGACAGCGGCATTTGTCGTCTCCGGATGCTTTGTAAGATACTGTAAATAGACAATCTCATTCCAAACTCCCCTGTGGTCTGACGTGTTGTCTCTCCTTGGTGCGCCCGCCGGTCCCGGGTCCCCGATGTCCTTTGTCTCACGCACCACGCCATGTAAGCCGTTCCATATTCTCACAGGCTTTCCGAGGCTCTGTCCTTTTCTTAGCTTTCCATGTTCCTCCCCACTTTGGATGGTCCGCATAAATCGGGTTCTTAACGTATCGCGCTAGGATTTCATAAAGAGGTGCCCAAAAGTGGTGCAAGCTTTCATTGAAATTGCAGAAAGATTGGCTCATCTGAGTAAATCACGAAAAATCAAACTTTTTTCCTAGACGTTGCAGGTACACTTAAATGATAATTTGTGTCAATATGGCGCTTATTTGGGCCAAATGAAGTGAAGAATACTAGGTAGTAAGCCAGTTGTACTTTCTTTCCATTTCACCGATTTTTCAGTCGTAATAAACGTCTGTAATATATACCAGCGCAATACGTTGAGAAATTGATGCGGTACAGTGTGACCAATTTTTTCGGAGTGTTCATAATTTACAATCGGAAACGTTAGCTGTAGCTTAATTACATTCTAGCTCATGTAAGTGTAGCCAAAGGGTACCTAGATTAGACGTTTTAAAAGGTCACGAAGTGACGTATTGGTGTCCGATTGGTCGAGGCAGGAGACCTGTTGCAAAACGTACAGTGCAACGACGGCAGGGGATTCTCGGAACCCTCGGTACAGATCGCGAGCTTTCTCGTTGCGCCTCCGTGACTGTGCGGGAGTCGCTTCAGCTACTGCCAGTAGCCATCGCAGTCATCCCACCCATCCGCCGGAACTTCGTACGTCGTTGGCGGCGTACGGTATCGGGCAGCGTAAACGCATCGCGACAGGTGCCACTAAATAAGCTATGCTTCAGAGTAACAACGCTTGCCCATATTGTGGCTTAAAATCATGTTTGCCAGTTATCTGAAGCTTTATCTAAAATCACAGGGAACACTTATCGCTCTCCAGAAATGTTGAATCAGTTCAAGACAGTGCAAAGCAATGTTGCATGAGCTTCCTAACACCGAATCTAATGCTGAGGAAGTCACACTTTTGAATCATGACGATCGGCAGTTGCGTCTGCTCTGCATACGAACCAAAATGGCGGCGCCCACAACAATGTCGGGGAACAGAGTGCCGATACTCTAAGCGACGCTCATTTAGGGGCTCTAGGTGGTCGCACTCGCAGAGCGGGGATGCGTGATCCAGCAATACTGTCGAGACCGGTTAAAACAAAGTCGGTTATAACGAAATAGTGGCTACAGCGAAGCGATCACCATTCCCCATTCTCTTTCGCACTTCATTATAACCGAAGTCGGTTATAACGAAATAGCGGATATAGCGAAGTGATTTCCTATTCCCGTTGGCTTCGTTATAACCGGTCTCGACAGTAGACCATTTGCTATATTCCCAAGCGCCCAGGCCCGCACTCGAGGAATCATTTGGAACGGCGTTCCTTCGGCTCCATAGTGATCGATAATTTCGACCAATTCTATGGTTACGCGTTTTTTTAGCATAGTTCAGAGTCGCCCTGAACAAGTGCCTAATAGAGCCCAAGGACCTGTCATATCACTTTTAAAATTTCTCTTTAATGTCAGCATTTTTTATACTCTGCATGCGATCCACCTTTCAACCTGACTCAGCTGCAGAAATCTCTTACAATGTTATCATTCTCGTGATTGTTGTTTTAGCACGAACTGTTAAAAAAGCCGAGAATTCACGACAACAAAAGCCAGGATTTAGCTCGGAGTCAGCGGGGCTGTTTATAGCATTTCTACCGTTTCTAACTTAATATTAATGTCTTTGAAGCTGTACGAGAATAATAGTAATGTAAGAGATTTCTGCAGTTCATCTAGGTTGAAGGGTGGACAACATGCACAGTATCGAAAACGCTGACGTTGACGAGAAATTTTAAAAGTGATATGACTGGTTCTTGGGCACTATACGGCGCTTGTTTAGGATGACTCCGAATTACATTTAAACCCGTGTAGTCATGGAATTGGTCAAAATTACCGATCACTATGGAGCTGAAGGAATCACATGATTCCTCGAGTGCGCGCTCGGGGGATTTAGCAAATAGTCTATTATCATAGAGATCAGTGCTCCGGCCTTATCCCCCTTGAGTGCACTTCTCCTCAAGCACCGGTGCACTGCGGAGAAGCAATCCCCGCGAAGCGGACACAGCGATCTGGTGACTCGCTTCGCCGCAGCCGAGCTTAGGTGAAAAGCACACCCTCAAACTAGTATGATGCACTCGCGCGCCTAATGTATATATAAATAAAAATATTGTGATTGTTGATATTACATTGCAGTAAAATCTTCAAAATTTAACTGTCTATTATGCAAGGGTACATGTTAGGCAGCGATGTTCTAAAAAGACCTGTGTTCATTAGTTGTGCTTGTTTCTTTTTTTTTTGATTCAGAATCAAAGAAAATATTTTCATATAGCAAGAATAGTTATAACTAGGGATGTCGCGAACCACCCTAGGTTCGTTTTCGAAAGGTTTCGATATTTTCGAAGTGAGCTGAGGTTCGAATGCGAAAAATTTCGATATTTTCGTATCGACCGAGGTTCGAATTCGAAATATTTGCAACTTTCGATCACAGTGGAGTTTCGATATCGAAAAGTTCGAAGTTTTCACGGTTTCTAAAATTTCGAGTTCGAATATTTCGAATACTTTTTTACTTGAGGTTCAATAAATTCGAAGATTTCGAACTTCCCTAACTTGAAATTCGAGATATTCTAAAAATTCGAATTTCTTGGGATCTGAAGTACGAAGATTTCAAAATTCTTTGGATACAAAATTCGAAAAATTCGAACGCTTCGAATTTTTATAGACATAAAGTTCGAACAATTTGAAGATTTCGAATTTCTTTCTACATAAAGTTCGAAAAGTTTGAAGGTTTCGATTCTAACACTAAACTCGAAAAAAAACAAAAAGACTTCGAAGATTTCGAATTTCTTTTAGGTCCAAGTTTTCAAAGCTCGAAGTCCGGTTTGCATGTTCCTCCACAGTATCAGTTTCAAATAACGTTTTCACGACTCGCTGGTTTTCACGAAATCAGGTTTAGAAAAGTTAGGGTGTGATATTTAGACTCCGCGAAGTTGGACAGGCAATTAAATGACAGCGAGTGTCCCGGATGCGCTGGAATATTTGCCAGTGCAGAGTGACGTGTGCCCATAGATCAATAATTGGGACCGCCAGCCTAGGAGGGGGGGGGGGGGGGGGGGTGTCTTTAACGTGCATCACGCGGTAGTGATCGCACAAACGTACTGTTTTACGATACTCATCCAGTTCAAAACGGCCAGGGGCGGGCAGGAGGTTGAGGCTCGGAAAAACCTTGAAGCGACCTGGCAAACTACCTCCCCACCCCTTGCACGCTGGCAGTAATCCGATCGTACGCCGCCCGAGTGACGCTGGCATATTGTAAGTTAAGTTTGTAATTGTCCTGGAGGTTTATTTTCCGGGACTGAGGAATCGCCTCGCAAAAAGCACAGAAGCCGACACAACTCGAAGTCGAGAAGCGTTCTACCACACAAGTGGGGTTGGAAGAGGAAAAACAGGGGGGGGTCTCCAGCCCCCCTTCCGGATATATCGGAGTGTTAAAAAAAAGAATACGGGGAAAGAGGGCGTGGTCGAGCTTATTTTAATCTGAAATTGTTTATGCATATGAATAGCTACTGTCGCTCTTCACTGCATAAAAGATTGCGTAGATGGTCATTGTCGGAAACTCGTTGTCAGAAGGCATTACTTGTCACATGCTTAGTGGTTCGAAAGTTCAAAGCTATGCCTTTTCGACCTGAATAACTGTGCCGTTAATAAAAAAATAAGAATAAAAAATAAGCATAACAATAAATGCGGGGATAAAAAGCTGGAGAAAAAAAAAAAAAGCTATCAAGAATTCGCCGGAAGTGTTGTATTTTTGCATATTCAGAGGCTCAGAACTTCGAAACAAGTTTCTCCTACCAAAATGTGCACAGGGTAAAAGAAACATGTCCCAGAAACGTGAAGCGAAAAAAAAAAAAGTTTTTTTTTAACAATATTAGAAATCTTCTCCCATGAGTTAATTTA
This sequence comes from Ixodes persulcatus, assembly GCA_013358835.2. Taxonomy (NCBI): domain Eukaryota; kingdom Metazoa; phylum Arthropoda; class Arachnida; order Ixodida; family Ixodidae; genus Ixodes; species Ixodes persulcatus. The sequence continues at coordinate 137,160 of JABSTQ010006130.1, forward strand.
TTCCTTAACGTGAAAAAGCAATAAATACATTATTTTGTATTCTGCAGATAGCAATGATATGTACTGCCTGTGGTGTTAAATTAAATGCGATATCTCAAACAACTTAGACGAAAATAAATGCCAAGTTTAGGGCGTAATTGCCAGTAGATACATGTTTGGACATTTCTTCGAAACTCACCTTGAATAACAATAATCACACCTTAAGACGACACTTACCTAGGCTATACATAGATCATTCTTAAAAAGTTAAACATCTCTACCATAAATAGCTTCTGCTATGCCGCGCTTCAAATATGGCACGAACGTCAATTGTCAAAAACTCGCCGTCCTTCCTCGCCCCTTCGGAAAATTATTTCTTTAAAACTAAGCATGCCAGAACGTTTAAATAAACGGCATCGTCTTTCGTAAGGAACGCAGCACCGCATGTAAAAATTCGAGAGAAAAATAAATAAGAATGTACCTCACTACTTGAATTCAAATGAAATCGTCCGCCGGTCTTTCGAAGTTCGACGAACGTCGAAATTTTACCCTAAAAGTTCGAAGTTCGTCGAACTTTTTACTTTTCAGGATTTGAAAGTTCGAAACTTTTCGAATTCTCTGGACAAATAAGTTCGAAAATCGTTGAATTCCTTAGCGTAGGAAGTTCGAAAGTTCGAAAAGCTTCGAACTTTTTAGTGCAAGAAGTTCAAAAGTTCGAAAATCATCGAATTTTTTGGTCCATCAAGTTCGAAAGTTCGACAAGCATCGAATTTTGCAGCGTGATAAGTTCGAAAGTGATCGAATTTTTTAGCGTAATAAGTTTGAGGGTTCGAAAAGCGTCAAACTTCTTAGTTTAACAAGTACGAAAATTCGACTTCCGTTGAATTTCATAATATAGAAAGTTCGAAAATTTGAAATTTTTCAAACCGCTTGATTCGATCATCGAAACTTCGGTTCGAAAAAAGTTTGCGGCATCCCTAGTTATAACTCCCCTCAATAGACCCTTTCCGGAATTCAGTCTGGCCACATTGATGGCTGTCATTATCTGAAAGATGGCATATGTGGTATACTAATGGCAGCGTTCTGTTTACTGATGAAGGAAGAAGTTGAAGGCACTCGTAAGCAGATGATTCGAGGCCCATACATTCTAGACGTTAGCGCGACCTGAAGCAGAAATTGGATGCAAGAGCTGCGTAAGCATTAATTTCTAACTAGGGCCCAGTCAATTTGTTAGTAGCACACATTTTGCTTCAAAGTCCCTTGAAGTAAAGAACCTTATCAAGGCGTCCATGTGGGTTGGCGCTTCGTTCTGACCACAGTGATTCTGACTGGTTGCATCTTTTTTGCCATCGACACTGAAAGAGATTGAAAAAGAACTGTACTGTGAAGCGAACATTCTCGTTTACCGTTGACTTGCGAAAGTGACAGTGCCCCATCAAACACTGCAGACCACAGGTTCATTGCTGCTATTAGTACGGTATAAGTTAAACTGCCATTTGAGTCACCAGATGGCACTGAATTCCAGAAAGGGTCTCTTAGGTATGGCTGGGCTTCTTTATAGGTCTAATTTTATGTCAAATCTGTCATTTCCTTGCCATCCCAATGTAGATACTGGACTTTCTGAGGCTACAGTCTATAAATATATCTAGATTAAATTAAACAGAGCTCAAGAGTTGGCAATTAGGAGCTTAGGAACAACCTTTGGGAGCTCAGTAGAATTTTCGTTTAAGCATGGTGTAATAGTAGTGAAAGGTGTGGAGAAAGGCGCAGCAACTCTACAATATTCAATTTAAAAATATTCGGTCCAAACCACCACTATTCACTTTGAATTTGTTTCAAACCCAAAATCCATTATTTGCACATGCCTAGTGAAGAGTTGTCGGTTCTTGTGCGAACAGTGCTCACATCAATCGCAATGAATGGCTAGTGCTACTCGCTGTGATCAGTTAGAGTAGCTATATGTGCTCCGCTTAGCTGCTCTAAGAACAGCAGCAGGTTGAATACGAGCGAAGGCAGTGTGAGACATACTCAACATAAAAGTGTCTGTTTGATGTCAAACTCGCAACAATTACCGTGATATAAACCCTACAAAGTAGCCAAAAACATCTTTTTACATCAAATACGGATCGAAGATGCCATCAGGATTCGATACTCCAGATAGGTTAATTGAGACATATACAAAATTGCTGGCGTATGATTGTTCAATAAATAAATAAAAATCTGTAGAGGCCAGGTCTTCTGTAGGAATAACACTTCAGTCTCCCAACGCTCCAACAACTGCAGTTTTTTTCTACGTGCTAACTTTCGAAGAGATTGTGTAAAACTTTCTGACATGAAAGCTCGAAATTGTGTGCTCCAAAACCCCTTTTTTCCCTGCTACAAGAGCTGCTCCAAATCATCACTTGTCAGTTCCACCACTGGGCCTATTGTAAGCCGAACTTGGACCATTCACGTTTCTGGCCCAGGATGAGCTCCGCGACCCACGGGCGCATCAGAGATGCATCCCACGGCCACTAGGCCCCCTAATCACGAGCACGAAGTGAAGCCACCTAAATGTTGCGGTAGTGTGCGGTTCACGAAACAAGTTTCCACGAAACTTCGGCGCTCACGAAACGGGTGCCCGTGAAACATGTTTTTATAAAATGATACGAACCCCCGTCAGCCAAACCACGGCCGCCCGATCGCAAGAATGCCATTGGCTGTCGCCAGCCTTTGAACTGTTTTAACCACCACACTGCCGCCTGTAACTGCACCACACCTGAAGAAACCTTCATGCCTTCGCATGCCGCCATGTACGCACCCATTTTGATCATGGTGGTTGACTGAGGAACGTAAAGCTAACTCCAAAGTTTAGAAGTATGCGCCGAGAAAGTGAGGGAGAGGAGGAGACGAGAGCACGCTTGCACGTCGGAACACCGAGCTTTGATTTGAACGATTGGTGCGTAGACCTAAAGCTAGCTGCCGTTGTCCCCGCTGCACTCGTCACACATATTGGAACGAGAAATCCGGACGCCGGCGTTTGGCGTTCTAATGCATTTAACGAGTACAGTGGAGACAAAGGCTTCGAGCTCTAGGTCTAGCCACTAATCGTTACAACCAGAGCTCGGCATTCTGACGTCCCCACACGCTCTCGCCTCCTCCTTTCTCTCACTTTCTTGGCGCATGGAATTCGAAGTGAAGGTAGTGAATTTGGGGTACGCAGAAAAGACTACGGTAGTGCGTATTGGATAGGCCGAAACAACTACCATGGTGATTTCGGCGTACGCAATAACCACTACCATAATGAGAGTAGTTTCGGCATACTATACACCGGTTCTGTGTGCAGTATTTTCATGCGGCGTGTTCGCGCTACTTGCGCTACTTGTTAGCTTGCCCACACAAGCAAAGGCCGGGCATTGTGTATATTTGCTACTCTTGTGAGTAGGCTGGCCTAGAGAGACGTTTACACGAGGATGCGCTGTAGGTTGCCCGATACCCCTCCCTTTTTTTTACGGATGACACGAAGTAGATCCTTAAAAAATGCAACATAAAATCCAGACTGCCATTACAAAAAAACCACTATAAGTGTTTAGAAAGCGAGCAAAAAATGCTGCATTTCAAAGGAACGTAAGAACCTTCATAGACACAATATATTCATGTATGTTTCTTTCGCAAGATGAATCACAGTCAAAACGCTCGTAACAGTTCAGAGCGACCGAAGTAGAAATATTCTCTTTAAATACAACCTATGTGTATGAACATTGCAGTAACCTTTTTCACTCGCTCGGGTAGACCCAAAATGGAGCCATAGTGCACTAAAAAAGCGATTATAAGTCATACATCTCGGTTTGCACAATAAACAGCTGCAGTGCACTGGCAATACTTGAATCTAACACAATTATACAGGCACATATTTCCAAGATCTTTCGTATGTCGAAAAATATTTAATGTTTCGGACGCATTTACTGCATCAACGAAACTCCTGCCGGAAATAAATGTGTTACTGATCAGGTTGGAAGAAGCTGTGCAAATGGCAAGCTTGCCCACAAGTAGTATCACAAGGGTAATATAACTGACATTTGTAGCATTAGAGATAGTGTTTGACAAATGAATTGCGCCCACTGTTGAAAGAAATGGATTCGGGCAGCATGAAATTTTAATTCCTCGGACAATCTAGTTTTTCACGAGCTTGTCTCCGCATATTTATTCTAGAAGACAATCCTTTAATACTATTTGGTCGATTAGAAAGATAATTTCTATAATCTCAATAAGCTTGATTGGTTTGGGAATGGAGTATAGAATAAATATAAACATTCAAAGAGCAATGTTGCTTCTTGATTAGTACTGAGCCTTTTTTGGTCACATGGTCTTAGTTGCAGCTTGTCAGATATTTTTTGGTGATCTGAGCAGCTTTTAGTGGTGACTGCCGAACGTCGATGACAGACACTGCCGCTGTCCCATTGTGTAAAAATGCCTCAATATCCTGCAAAGATGCGATGGCCTCGAGCATTTCTGACATATAACATTGCAATCTAGAGGCAACAGTGGTCCATTTCGGTACTTTCCAGGGAGAGGTTGAAAACATTGGCCTTCCATGTGCAGAAAGATAGCACAAAAGTGCTTGCATGGGAGACTGTGGTGGTTGAAGTCTTGGCAAGAGCAGGTTGGGTTTCTACGACTCTACCTCGTAGAACTCGGATGGACGTTGCATCGATTTGACACGAAATGTGCATTCATCACCGACCAGCGTTATGTCTTCCCGAGAGTGGTCCGCAGCCATAGGAAGCCTACTCGTCGCACGTTTTACCACTTTTGCAGGTTGGTAAGGCAGGTGCTCTGGGACGTTGGAATCGTGCGACTGGTAACTGCTGAGAGAAGCCGAGATTTAGCTCGAGGAAACACTTCTTACAGCCTGCAAAAAACGAGGCAAGATGGAGGCCCTCCAGGCTCTTGCTACCAATGCCCTTCTGCAGTTAGTGTTCTTCAGCAGGCCATTCTGCACCTCTGTCCCACTATTGGTGAGAGAAAGGAGCCTGCATCTGTAGAATTCCGCCCACCACACTTTTACCTGGAGCCACGTCTCCGTCAGGAAGAACTGCAGCTTCTTGTTTTGCTGCTTCTCGGGATCACTTTTTAGACGCTCGACACCTGGTAGGTATTCGTCCTCCAAATTCGAGTTCGCGAATTTGTGCAGCAACTGCATCAAGCTAGATCTGTCATTTACACAATTTTTTTTTTTTTCTGATTCATTGGTTTCATGCCTGCTCCCTGCGAGTGTCAGACAAGGCAATTTTGCTTTCCGTGTATACTCTGTTTCAACTCGCGTTTGAGCGCAGTGGATGCTACAAGCCATCGGAGCCAATCCAAGGCCGTGCGAGTGTCACGTGACCTTGGAGAGGCAGCACAGCGACGCACGGAAAGCGTATCACGGGTTACGTCCACAGAACGGGATTGGCTAGGATAGGAACAAGTAAAAAAAATAAAAAAATTAGAAGGGACTTAACAATAGGAACAATTGACGGTTGCAATTAAAATGTTAACACATTCTATCGGCGAGGCAAGAGGAATGCAATGTTTACACGCATACCGGAAGTTCCTTGGCGGCGCCCACGTGGTGCTGTATGCTTTAAAGAAGTAAATCGAAATGGCAGTGAGCAAGAGGAGGGTTCTGACAAAACCTCTAAAGGGCAACTCCGGTCCATAGTTTCGATCTCGGGATTACGACTGTTTTTAGCGCAGTCAGCGTCCCCGAATTACAAGGTGTAATTTTTTTCTCGGTATTGTGCATAGTTTTAAAGATACCTGTATGCGACAATTTCTAACTGGGACCAGTTGGCATTTCAACTGGGACCAGCTGAGGGGTCAACTGGTTTGAACCATTCCCAATTGGGAGTCACCTGGTATGACCATGCTCAGTTGGGGGACGAGTAGGAGTAAACTGGGACCAGTTAAGGAATTAACTGGTTTTCCCATTCCCAGTTCACAGGGGCAACAATTTTGACAAGTTGGGGGTGTACTGATCTTTGCTAATGAAGAAAACTAGTTGTTGAGGTGAGTTGAAGACATATTTATTTAACGACCAAATGAAGAAAACTAAAAATACTTACATTTATAGAAATATACAATTAGGAAAAATTTTAATTACTAGGTATCTTTATGTATTTAAAAAACAATTAATGAAATATTAATTATATAACTATATAATTTCTTTTAATTGGAAAATATCATTAGTGGCATAAAATGTGATTACCTAAATGAACATTCAGTGCATATATAAAAATGTATTAAAACATTTATTTAAATATCTACAGTATTTTGTTCCTTTTTTTTTAATAAATAAATTTATCTTTTGGGCAAATGGAGCTAGCCGGCCGCCGTGGCCCGCGGGTGCGGATTAGTGGTACGCGCTGTCGACAGATGGCGCTGCAAATGCGACGCAGGTAGTGTCACTGGATAGTGACACTAGCTCTATAGGCTCTATAGAACATACAGTTATGAGATGAAAATTTAGATGGCGCTTCATACGACGGGAGTCGGACTGAAGTGAGTGATGGGGGGTACCCCCTTCTGCGCGAGTTCCACAACTGAGGTAATCTAGTAACGTTGAGCCGTTTGGCGGGACCACCTGGCAACACTGACAACTTGCGCCGTGGACTGACAACTGCACCGTGGGACGCAAGACAAAACAGATGCCAGTGTCCAGAGGACTGAAACAGGGGTGCCTTCTACCCCCCCCCTCCCCCCCCCCCCCCCTGCTTTTTATGCTATACATAACACCATTGGAAAAAGCTCTGGAGCAGGCAAGAACAGGCTTCGACTTGTCACTTGAGGAGGCATGGCAAACACAGAAAGTGACTGCTCTCAGTATGCCGATGACCTGGTACTCTTTGCCGACTCACCAGAGCACCTGCAGGAGCTCCTAAACATATGTGGAGAGATATGCACGTGCCTCAAGCTCCAATTCAACCACAGCAAGAGTGCAGTCCTCAGTTGGGGAGATCGGAACCAGAATCGACCGGTGAACCAAGCGTGAACCCTACAGGGCGGAACGTTCAAGTTGTTTGACACCGCCAAATACCTAGGGGTGAACCTTCAGCCGCACTCAGGGGAAAGGGAGTCCTGGCAAAGAGAACTCTCTGGACGTTCAACAGGTACGAGGTGATCCGAGGCCTGTGGAAGATGGTAATCGTCCCAGGTGTCACTTTTGCAAATGGTATGCTGGTACTCTCGTCACCAACAAGGGTGTTCCTGGAGAGACGGCAGAGAGAACCTTCCTTTGGACTATGAGTAAAACTATACGCACTCCGGAGTGCACTTCGAACGGAAATGGCTATACGCACTCCGCTAACTCGTATAAAACGAATGGTCACAGCGACTTTTCTAAGCGGTGGCACAGCGTAGGGGTTAAGACGTCCGCTTTCCACGCAAGTGGACGCGGGTTCGATCAATACCACCTAAAATACAAGGCCTGCGCATGACGTTTCGTTAGTAGATCCCCGACCCGCCCCAAGCGGCAAACAGGCTGAAGCTTGACGAGAGTATGGGCCGCGTCGCAACTACGTCGTATTCACCTGCGGCCACAGCTGTGTGCGTGACTGCTGAGCGCGAGCTGATTGCGAGCTTCCAGTTCATTTGCAACGCGCACGCGAACACTCCCTCGGCCACAAGCGCGAGCTAGCACGCGCTCCTTGCTTTGAGACGAGCATTTCTAGCGCGCGCTCGTTCTGCGGAAGAACGCTTCAAAGCAGCGACCCGGAGTATAAACAGCGCCCTCGAAAATGGCGTCCAGCGAAGGGCTTTGCAGCCCTTCGCACAGCAGTAAGGTATTTTCACTCATGCATTTGACGCTCCACGTGAACGTCTAACTTCATCGTATGCTATAGCAACAGACACTCGGCGTGAGCATCTGTTTCATTATCTGCTTCACAAACCACTGAAGCAGGCGATGGAGCAGACGATGTCGCAGATGATGTAGCAGACGACGGTGCTCATCCGGGCTACCTAGGGGGCGCTGAGGGGATCTACTAGTGATGACGTTTAGAGGAGGAAACGCGCAGGCCTTGTGTTCTAGGTGGTATTGGTTCGATCCGCGGTGGGCCTACTTTTTTTCCGTTTTTTTTCTGGAACATTTTGTTTTGTCGAGGCATTTGGCGATATTTACGACATTTCTTTTTGCGATGAACACTAAGAAAACCGAATGTTGTCGCCGAAACTTCGCAGAACTAAATGGTATGCGACTCCCTTTCCGGAGGTGCGATCGGGGACAGCGGGGCTTGTGTTGCCGGCTGGACGCCGCGAAGCGGCGTGTACTGGTCAAGTTTTGTAATTAGCAGCCGATACTGTCGCCGCGAAGCGGCGTGAACGCAGGCGGGGGGCTGTGTTAACGAGCTCCCCAGTGATACACGCGCCGTTCAAAAAGGGTGACCCAAATGGCATGAGTTGTCCGCGGTGTGCGTATAGCCATTTCCGACCTAAGTGCACTCCGGAGTGCGTATAGCTTTACTCACGGAGAAGAAGGCCATTGAGCGGCGGCGGGAGAACACTCCCCAGGCGAACATTTTCAACTGGGACCAATTGGTCCCAGTTGCAACTGGTTTATGGAACAATTCCCAGTTGCAACTGGTCCCAGTTGGAGTTGTCCAACTGGTCCCAGTTGGAGTTGGTCCCAGTTACCGCTGGTGCCAACTCCAGCAACAATGAAACACGGCACAAAATGGAAGGTTGACAAGTCTTTATTGTCAAAAACTTGGAGAATAAAACTAAATAATAGGTTCGGTGACGTACACGCTCCGGGTTTAGCCACTTTCTTGCGACGATTGAATCGCTTTTTCAGAGGTAGTATTCGTGAGATGAAGGAAGATCGGCCGCTGGCGTCTTTTAGTGAAGACGTCCTCAGCTTCTCTCCCCATCGCGGGAAGAAAGGTGCTCACCCGTGTTCCGCGGGTGAAGTCCTGATAGGATCCGATAGCGCTCCCACCTTGCAGTCCAACATTTCCAATTGCCTCTGTCACAACAGTCGAACATCTTCGAGGTAGACCTCCCGCCATTTTCGCCATTGTGCTCTCCGCGGCACTTTTCTCTTCCGTCCGGTCTTTCCTGGGTGCCCTCCGATCGCTGAACTGCATCTTTCCATTCTCGAAGTTCACCGCTGCCACCATGGTGTTTGTACAGTTGGGTCCAAAGAAGCGCAGCTGTAGTTTTCACATTCACATTTTCATAACGACGTTAACTTGAGCGATGGCAACTCTTCTCTACCGCGTCGTGTCTTCTACCGCGTCGTCCGTCCGTCCGACTCCGGCGTCGCATAGGCAGCGCCATCTGTCGACAGCGCGTACTACTAATCCGCACCCGCGTGCCACGGCGGCCGGCTTGCTCGCCGGCCAAAAGATAAATTTATTTATTAAAAAAAAAAGAAAAAAAAATACTGTAGGTATTTAAATAAATGTTTTAATATATTTTAATAATGCACTAATGTTCATTAGGTAAACACGTTTTATGTCACTAATTATATTTTCCAATTAAAAGAAATTATTTAGTTAATTAAAATTTTATTATTTTTTTATAAATATATAAATGTACCTATTAATTAAAAATTTCCCTATTTGCGTAAATCTAAAGATGTAAGTATTTTTAGTTTTCTTGATTAGCAAATTGTTGCCCCGTGGGAACTGGGAACGGAAACCATTTGAAGTCCGACTGGGAATCGCTCCAACCAGTTACTTCCCTAACTGGTCCCAGTTCACTCCATTCCCAACTGGGAATCAAACCAGTTGACTCCCAACTGGGAATGGTTCAAACCAGTTGACTCCCAAACGGGAATGGTTCAAACCAGTTGACCCCTCAGCTGGTCCCAGTTGGACTCCTATTGGTCCCAGTTGATTCCCAGTTGGGACCAGAGTTGAAACCAGTTGAGGTGCCAACTGGTCCCAGTTAGAAATTTTCGCCTGGGTCGCTCGGCGGTGGAGGTGGCGAAGAGGAGATTGGAGGTGTGGTCGGTGTGGTGGCAGGACACGCAACGGGGAGCGGAAGGCACGGTGGAGTGGAACGTGCTCGAGGCGCACAACAAATAACGTTGGCACAACAGCACCCTGCAACAGCCACAACAGCAGACGCAGACGGAAGAGACCACAGCAACCACAGTTGAAAAGAGACGGCGGAAGGGGAAGTGGCAAGGGGGACCACTCGCTAGATCCAGAATCCAAAGTTTAGAGGAATTCGAAGAATCCAATTTAATCCAATCCAATCCTGCTTACTCTCCACGGTTTCTGTACTCGTCCATTCGGCGGCCTGTGGAGTAAATCATTACGCTACTACGAACTGTGATATCTACTATGGTTCTGGGAGTTCAATATGCCACGCGTTAAATTATCCGATAAAGAGCGCCGCGAACGTCGGCGTCTGGCTGAACAGGCTAGACGTGCTGCTAAACGAACTTCAATGACTGAAGACCAGAGACGCGAGCGGAGACGACAAGCTCAACGGGTCAGGAGAGCTGACGAACGGGCTGCACGAACTTCTAGGATTACAACCGAAGATCAGCGACGTGAGCAAAGACGTCAAGCTCAAAAAGCCCGGCGAGCAGCTCAGCGTGAAGCCAGGGGTAATCAAAATGGATTGCAAAGTGCTAGGCAATTGTGCCGCATACGTGAAACGTTCGAGCATCATAAACGTTTAGCGAGTTTCTCCGTGAGCGAATGACGTTTTAGCCAACGTTGGTTTTAGTTAACGGCTGGGGCGCGCGCATTACTTTCGATCAACTGAGTGCCACCCGAGTTTCGTGTATGGTACACTATTGCCGAACAATGTTTTTTAACAAATTAATGTAGGTATTTACATAGAGCAATGCTATTGGGGAGGAGATCAGACCATGGCGCCCAAGCGGTTACTTTTAGAACTACACGAATGGGGACAACAGATACAATAACTCAATGCTCGGCTGACATAACCGAACTTGGCGTCAGCGTTCGGCTGGAGTTTGTGTTCTCTGGTGAGGGGGGGCTCTTTTGTTACCGCTCCGGCCGGCATGAACAATGCAGCATGCACGGTGCCCAGCTCAGCACAAAAGCCGGAGTGGGTCAAGCTCGCATTCTCTGACGACTGTTTTCGGGAGAGATCCGGTACTCAACGTCGCTTCGTTTATTGTTAGTCTTTTTACATTACACTGTGCCCCGCACTGTATTGAAGAATATGACATAGACATGCCCATAAGGCCTGTGGGCATGTGCACAGGCCTTGTGTTGAGTAAACACTGAGGTGTGGGGAAACAAACGGGTCAGAGTGCCCCTATAGTTCGATCTCCTGCCTAATACATAGTTCTCACGGACGTCGCAGCCGAGGTTTGTGGGATATGTCAGCGCCATTACCAGGTACTAACATATAGCATCCTCGATCATCCGCACCGGTGCGCACCGGTGCATGGAGGTGCGCCCCGTCGTCTTCGATCAAGTGCACCGGTGCGCACCGAACGTCCTCGATCAACGGGGCGCACCCTCCCGGTGCAGCTTTTCGTTGCCCCAACGCGCACCGAGAAAATAGACGGTGCGCCGGGGAGCAGTCCCATCAGGCATTGCGGCCAGGAGCGGGAATCGAGGAGATGGCGGGAATAGCAGACGCGCAGTCTGTCGAGGTGGCGACCTTGCGAAAACGAACACGCCTCGCATCTGCGCTCGATGAATTCCTCAGCTTTTCTGAGAGCGAGACGACGAGCTTCTTATCATCACCGCGGTTACCGGCGATTGCTGCGGTGGCAAGGAGCGCCCGAAAGGTATGAACTTCGTGGAAAGCGTTGCGAGGTGTTTCAATGACACCGAGGTACGGCCATTATGTGGTGGTTCTCTTTCTCGAACCAACAATGATGGGCAGCATATACCTGTGAAATTGTCACCCACTTCGTGACGCCACCGACAATCACGTCCACGATGTTCATTCGTGTGGGACCGCCAAATCCGCGAGTAAAAAAACAGGAGAAATTGACAGCAGACGGGCACCGCGCGCGGACCTACGCAAGAAAAAACAAACAAAATGCGAGGTGACGCATGGTGGAGCTCGCCGCGGTGCACCGCCGCGCCGCAGTTTGTCTTCGATGTCGCACCGACTTCGTGCTGCACGACCGAGGAGCGCTGTGCACCGTCCAGGTTTCAGGGCGATTCCGGTGCGAGTTGATCGAAGATGCTAATAGTTTCGGGATCGGCGTTGGCAACATTGGTCTGGTCCCTGCTGCGTTAAGCTGCATCGCTACGGCATTAGCGGCGCACACAGTCCACGTTCCTTTCTTCTGGTGTGCGGTCGCGGTCACAGTGGTGCAGTCATGCCGATGTGCGCGATGTTTGGCTGCCGAAGCAGAAGGAGGTCCTCTGCACAGCAGTTTAACACAGAGCCAAATGAAGCGCTGCACCGTTTGCTAAAGGTGATAACACGACAGCGTGAGCGTACAAAGCTGCTGTCCGAGAAACGCCGAAGCCTCTGGCTTGCTCGCATACATCGGAAGCGCCCGCGTCTGCGGTCGTCACTTCGTTACCGGTAAGAAATACTGTACTGGATTGCTGGATGCTTCTGTTTGCACCCTGTGCGCATTGCCATAGCGGCCGAGGCAGCGTTTGGTGTCTGGTAGCGTCGCGCTCCAGGGATGTGCTTCAGGCGCGTAGCCAGAGTGGGTGTTCAGGTGTCAGAACACCCCCCAAAATTTTAGTTCAATATATATATATATATATATATATATATATATATATATATATATATATTTTAATTGTGTGTGTGATTGCACCAGCACCTTGAAACACCCCCCGAAAATATTTTCTGGCTACGCCACTGATGTGCTTTTACCTTTCTCACAGCGTTTCTGTAATTGTGTAGTGTTTGTAGCACACTTGTGTCGATGGTGTTGTGGCACCGGCGCCGAGTTCCAGCTAAGATGCTGCGATTTATAATGTGGCAAGTACGGGCACATCTCTTCGTTTGCAGGCAAACCTTCAGCTCTTTGGCTCTTACAGAGACTCTTGTTTTATTGCATGACAACTCGCCTCGCTCAGCACGTCGATGTGCCTTGATGGGAGACGCATCGCTGTCAGGCTTTTCACCCATCCACTCGTGAAATAGTTATGGGCATCCGGGGCCTTGAAGGCCTTCGTCTGTTGCAGCGACCCATAGTTCGCCGACAAAACCAGATAGTTAATTACGTCCACGTGCGTCGTGGCTGGCTGCACGTCCACATCTGGAGTGGTGTCCGTGCCGACGCGTAGCGTGTACGGATCGACGCCGTCGCACATCTTCACTTAGACTTATACCGAGCCTGTGTGGGGCCCACAAGCTCTTTGAATAAGAAGGGCAGAACTCGTGGCGAATGGCTCTCGCCATTGCGCTGTACGGGTAATACAAATTGCGTAGCGAAGTAGCAAGTGAGCAGCGCACATGCGGCGGCGTCAATGTCAGCGTCTGCTTCTAAGTACCTGGCAATGGCGAGTGGGAGTAGAGGGAGTGACGTCACGTGCACGACGGCGCGGAGAGCTCATGCCATTTGGGTCACCCTTTCCGGATGGCGCGTGTATCACTGGGGAGCGTGTTAAGCTACCCCCCCACTTGCGTTCACGCCGCTTCGCAGCGACAATCTGCGGCTGCTAATCACAAACCGCTGTCCCCATTGCACCTCCGGAGAGGGAGTCCCATACCATCTACGTTCAACAAAATTTCGTCAACAACATTCTTTTTTTTTTCTGTGATAATTGTAAAAAAGAAATGTAAATATCGCCAAATGCTGGACAAAAAATAATGTATGAAAAAGAAGAAAATAAGTAAACCCACTCTGTGGATCAAACCCGGGTCTGATGCGTATGAAGCAGACACCATCCCAATAAGCTACGCTACAGCTTCAAAAAACCCAATTTGACAATTTGTTTCATACGAGACCCACCAAGTTTCGCGTCGTGCGTATGGCTACTTCTGATTGAGGTGCACGGCGTAATACGTATAGCATTAGTCATTTACGTAAATGTTTTATAACGTAAACATGTTTGACAGAACTCTGTCCGGTTGGGTGAAACATTAGGGAAATACGGACCATCACCAACCAAGTCCTAAACAGTTAGGGGCCTGACAATTCCAAACCAATTTGGCTTTTTATCAGTGGCGACTATTTGCACATGGAGAGCAGCAGCTTCTTTTCCATCTACGGTGGTGTCATTGCTTCACTCACTTTTCTTCGAGTGCCCTAGTTCGTTGACATACGCCGATAGTAAAGTGCCTGTGGACCTATTAATATTCCCTGGCGTAGTCTGGATATGCCAGGATTCTGTGATAAGTTTTTGGCAGATGTTGGTTGCAATGCTCATTATTTTGGTGTTGTCAAAATTGATACGGTGGTCATTGTCACCACAGTGCTTTCCAACAGCCCTCCACTCCTGGTCAAATTTGTTCAGATCATTCTTGTGCTGCAGAATTCTTTGATGGAGGTACTTTGTCTCGCCGATGTAAGTTACATTACATTCATGTGATTTGCATATTAAAAAAGAGATCAAAGGCTGCGACACTTACCGTTGTAGCAGAACGACAGATGGCGCTACTGAGCCTTGCTGAATATGGTCGAACGACGGACGGCACTTCCCAGCCACTCGCGAGCGATGGGTTCCCGCGCGGACGAGAGGGACTGATCGGCCGCTCGTCCACGCGGGAGCCCATCACTCGTGAAAGGCTGACAAGCTCTGTTTGTTGTTCGACCATATTCAGGAAGGTTTGGTAGCACCATCTGTCGTTCTGCGACAAACGTAAGTGTCGCAATTATTGATAGCTTCTTCAATATGCAAATCGGCAGCGCATACGACCAAGAAGGTTGTTTGACATATTTCTGTCAGCTGCCCTTTTTGTTTCCGAGTAAACCTGGTCTCTGGGGTATTCATTGTGCACATGTGGTCAGTTAAAGTCGTGTTCACAAACTACACTATATCTAAATTATATAAATAGCACGATACATTACCAGAAAAAAAATCTGCATCAGTAACAAATAAAGCAGTTTGGATGGCAATAGACCTTTTACCAAGTTACCAAAGCAATAAAGAATGCTGGGGATTCAGGTACACATGCTGCACATGCTTGCTTTATCGGTATAAAAGGTTCGGAGTAAATGTCCAAAGTAAGGTGTAGATGAATGCATATGCAAAGTGCTATTCTTGGGTTTTTGCATTAGAAGAGTTAATGCTGCAGGCATCAGCATGTACATCATGTGTAACTAAACTTGCAGCATGTTTAATTTGGCAAAATCTGTTTGCAGAAGTCGCGGCATTTCGCCGGAAAATGTGTGTTCAGTGCACTCTTTTCCAAATGTCAAATAGAAAACGAGGCAACTCTGTCTTGACTGCCGAGACCCTAGCTGTGCACAGCTTGGAATGACCTTTACCAAACTCAACATCGAAAAAAAAAAGAAAGTTTCGTTATAGAAGGTTGCAACATAAGCTGAAGAGAGGCCCCCTCCCTCCATGAACTCTGCTCACCGTGGTTGGTAGTTTTCTGCTCTCCGCTCACCCCCTCTCCAGCGTTTCCTCTGCTGAAGCAAAAAGAGTGGAGGGCTTTGTGGGAGGAGCTTGCCCTAATTTTAACCTGCGACAGACTGCAAAGAGTGCCACGGCCAGTTGGCATAATTGTGCGCACGCCTTTTTCGGTCGACTGCTGCAGACTCGGCAATCCTGCAGGAGAGAGCACAGCCGACAGCGGAGCCTCCTGCAGCAGCGGTTCCCTTCATAGCCTCTGGCGGAAACCCCCTACAAGGTGTGGCCAGCAATCAACACCCGCCCCCGGCGTCCAAGCGACCCCGAGCGGCGTCGACGTGGCAACCGCTTGTGCTGCAGCCCTGCGAAGGTGGGAATTTGGAACTCTGCAGCGATTGCTAGATGCCCTTCGTGTGCGTAGGTATGAGCAATCCACCGTAACGCCCCCGAGAGAATGCCCACCCACAGTAGGGAGAGAGATGGGGGGAAAGTATCTGGTGGGCGATCTTTGGGGATGTGACGGTGCAACTTTATGCACAGACGAGCGATGAAAACGCCGGCTGTTACTCATGTCTCGCGTGACGGGGAACTGATATTTTGTGATAAGGCAAACCTGCGCCTCACGGTTCTTTCTCGGTCTCAGAGGCTGGTTTACACATGCGTTTGAAAGTGGTCGACTGCGCAACAAGTACTTGTAATGTCTTACGACATGGGAAGACACTGCGCCGTGTGGTAGGTAGTCCTGGAACACTTTGGATCTGCGTATGACTAGACTAAAGGTTTTGCGTTATATGCGAGTTTAAATCTATGCACTGTCTATGGGAGAAAGGGTCGCTCGTCGGAATTATTTTGAGGCGATTGTGGAGGAATAATGGGTAAAATATAATGAGTTTGCAAGTGTCCCTGGACTATCGATAGATGGCACCATTGTGCTCTTGTAAGCTTTGTAGGTGATCCTAGTGCAGTCACAGTCGAATGCAAACGTCTGAACCAACCATTAAGATTGTTGTTGCATTTGATTTCATCAATTGAGGTGGTCAGTGTTTCGCTACCTTTTTGCCAGACACCCAGCAATAGTGTAGGCTTGGTCAGACAGGGCGTCACAAAGGGGGGGGGGACCGCCTTGGGTGCAGCACTCAGGAGGGTGTTGCGGCGGGCCACGGGAGGGGGGGGGGGGGGCCCGTCGCGGCGGGCCACGGGAGGGGGGGGGAGTCGTTGCGGCAAGCCACATGCGAGCGAGCAGGGGGGGGGGGGGGGGGGGGGGGGTTCGCAGCGGGCTATTGCCCTGGGTGCCGCTGACCCTCGTGACGCCACTGTGTTGAGCGACCCAGAAATCCTGGAATTGTCGGGGAATTTCGAAGCACGTGGAAAAGTCTGGGAATTGCCAGGGAAATCGTCAAACAGTCGGCTAAGCCGGGGAAAATGAGTGATGTTTGTGGTGCAGTGGCACGCGGCAGTGTGGGAGTTGTAGCGTGCGGTGGCATGGATGGCCCTCACACTGAGGTCAACAGTTGTCCAGGGCATCACTAGGCAGCGTAAGTCGTCGCCCGATTCGCCGGATTAAACGGGAACAGACCGTTATCCAATGCTCAATCCAAACCAATCTGTTGGACTAATTGCTGGAATGAGGTTTATTATGGCACCTGGAACACATCTCAACTGGTGTGTTTACGGCATCCTCAGAGGTCGTCCCTTGATTTCTGCTCGATGACTTTGAAGAAATGTTCCTCTGTTGCCTGTCGCAATCCTGGCGTAAAGTTGCCACTTGAGCACACTGAAAGCATTGATCTGTGGTTGAATAAAAAGACTACGGGGTTTCATACTTACGCTGCGCCTACCGTAATATCCCGAGTCATCGCCCACCCCTCTGCCACCTAAAATTCATAAAAAAAGTGGGTGGGCCATGTCTCCGTGGATAAGCACAAAGGTATAGAAAAAGCTAAAAAAATTGCGGCTGCACAAGAGACTCAAAACTCAAACTAGTTTCATTGTTTTGTGCAAGAAATGCTCATGAAAGAATGTTTTACTATTGCAAAGTTATTCGCTTGCATACGTGTGATGAACATGTACCGCAGATCCACATACCGCGCGAACGTTTGTTCCGTGAAAGCATGTTTCTAACACCGCTACATTCTCTTCAGTAAAAAAAAAAAAAGTCAACAAGAAAATAGAAAAACCAATCAGGCAGAACGAGCGAGCGGGCTGAAGAGGCGATGAAGAGTGAGACTGGGGAAGTGGGAAAGCCGGCAATTGCGTTGGCAAATACTTTGGCATCGGGCCAAATCGGGCGCTTTGTCAATCATAAGAAGTGGGCTCTTGTGCAACTTGTCTGGTGCACGCATGCGCCCGCCCGTGCACGGTGCGCTATCAACGTGGGTTGAGGCGGCGTTCGTGGTTGGTGTGGACGGCACCACGAACACGGAGTTCGAAATGGACGCTCTACAAACGTCTGTGTGCGGCGTACCAGGAAATCTTTTATTCACCCATTGGCTTTGTCTCAAAATTTGCACAACCTTACCAACCGCGGTCATGACATTCCAGGAGGAGCAGGATCACTGTGATTAATGCGAAAGCATTAACTGTCTCAGGGAGCCAAGCCGGCGTTGTCTGTAACAGTGTAAAAGAACACCTGATTTTCCATTGGCTGAGCGAAACGGTGCTTAAATTCCCATTGGGCTATGACGCGTTATGTGGCTCCATAGCAATGACCTCATCGTTGCTAAGGAGCCGGCCGAAGTGCTGGTGGCGCAGCGGGAGGGGAGGATGCGGGAATGCGCTGGCCTGACGTTAGGCCTAACGTTAAGCTTTGGAGTTTAACGTCGCCAACCGATACCTGCAGCTAGGGCCATGATGGTGATGAGAGGACACGTGATTTCAGCACGCGCCGTGCCGAGCTTCGCACTCCCGCTGCTGCCTCACCCAGCGGCGCAGCAGCCACCAGCGAGCCAGGGCTGTCTGCGCGGCGCACCGCCGCACCCCCTGCCGGCGCTTCGGCCGCTTCTGCTCTCCTCGGTGCCGAGGAACATGGCGGCACCTGAAGCATCCATATCGTCGGCAGCCGCAACCTCGGCAGTAGCAAAACCTGGCCCTCCACGCCAGTACACCGCAGACGAACTAAGGGAGCGGAAGAATGCAGCAAAAAGAGCGAAAAGGAAGGCAGCGAAATCCACCATCGTCAAGTCTCCGAATATACAGCGGGCGGAACGAGCAGCGGCACAACGTGCTGGGAGACGGATTTTGCCCATTCGAAAGCGGGAGGCGGAAGCAGATTTCAAATCAAAGCTTCTCAAGCATCAAGAAGAATCTCTATCGTCAGCGGCCGCAACCTCGGAAGTAGCGAAATGTGAGCAAAACTCGAAAACATTACTCGCAGCGCAAAACTCGAAGGAGCACTCGGCAACATTCAGTTAGACATTAATACTTTCGCATTCACAACTCGTAAGAAGTGCTTAGGTGTCCTCGGAATTTTTTAATTATGACGTCTCTCAGCTTTAAAACTACTCTTTGAAAATAGAAAGAAAAAAAAAAAAAAGTGAATACTACACTGAACGCAGTCTTGTCAACCACGATGCCCAACAATGTATTGCGAACAGGCACAGCCGTAATGACCGCGCACAGCACGAAAAGCGGAAGTGTTAAAATCGCGTGACTGTTTGCACGGCTTTCATTGGTGATAGCAGATGCCTACTTCCGACGTCGGCGCCAGGAGTGCGCTTTTTTCTGGCTTGGCGAGAAACGGGCGTGTAAACGAAACCGAGTGCGCACGTGTCCGAAATGACGTCGCAGTTGACGTGGACGCATGCGAATCTTGCACAAAAACTCTCCATGCGGGTCACACTTAAGAGTGTGAGTGTTCAGCCTCCTGCCTAATACAAGTGCTGCCATGAGCTCAAACCAGAACTGGCAGGGGTTTGCCACAAATATGGTGCATTGCTGGCAGGCACCGCAGGTCAATGGGAGCGCACTCGCAAATGGAGGCACACTGCTAGCGTGTTCTATTTTCACGAAACCACGGATGAAAGCCATGTTCACAAAACCACAAATGAAATGATGGAAGTGACCAAGCATAACCCCAAGGAAACTTTTTAGCTGCCGTGCGTTAGCAGGCCGAGGAGAGGGGGATTTTGCTCCAAGTTTATCCGAAGCAGGACAGATGCTGTTGTGTGTGATCAAATGGTGAACAGTCGGGCAACATGCTCTTAAATGTTGAAGAGAACACAATAGCATGATATAGATAACAGTGACTCGTATGCCATCTTTGCCTTTGAAAAATGAAGTAGATCAGTTACAAAACCCAAGCGATAAAAGATTACATTCGTGCCCCTTAAGGAAACTTGAAAGCTGGTTTGAGATTTTCAGATTTTGACATAAAAACCTACCAGTGCCTGATCTTAGGTCCACCAAAGCAAAGTACTGACCCCTGTGCAAATTTTGCAGGGCACTATCCACACAAGGCAAAGGGTAGCTCTCTTTACAAGTGACATCATTCAAGTTGCAATAGTTGTCACAGAAACAAATATACCCATCCTTGGTTTTTAACTAATACAAGGAAAAGGACCCAGTTGCCTGCAAATCAGGCATGCAGGCCATGTACGGACAATTAAGTAAAATAAAGGCAACAATGATTTGATGACTTCGCATTCTTTGTAACTGCCCTCGAGTTCCTATGCTCCCAAGTTCTCCACGCTCTTAAACTTTTTAGTTTTATGCTAGTAATAGACGGTATAAGAAAACCTTCACTTAGAAACCCAGTAGCCCTCTAGAGTTCTCGCATGTTTACGTTGTCTTCTTTTGCGTTTGCATTTTATGCCGTTGACAGTGTTTTTACATTTTTTTTCTGAAGTTGAAGACACAGATGGTGAGGAGTCCATCTGCCTGTTGAGATTCTCGAAGGACTTCCACTTCCGATGTTGTTCCTGCGCCTTTGTCACGAGTGGCCGGTGGAGCATAACCACGCATCTCCTCGCCTATGCTGCAGGTAAATCGGCCGCGCATGAATCTAATTTCGAATATATTAGGATGCTCGGGGCTAGGTAGGTTGAATTAGAACAATACATTGAGGATCTCAAAAAGCATTTTAGTGCCCCTTTAAGTCTGCCCCTGTTACAAGGGTATAAGCCAGGCGATAATTGTTTAAACCGTTGGACGAGCTGCGATTTGACCTAACCTTGGGGGCTATATTTTTCGTTCGATTCGATGGCAAGAATATTGAAACTGGTTCCTTGTTGACATATTGCAATCACAATACATACATGTGGAGTGATCAGTGCTATTTTGCTGCACCAACCTTACAAAGAAGTGGGATGCATTCAATATAGCAGGGGACTCAAACCCGTTCCGAATGCGGCCTGAGGCCCGTTTAGACGCGGACCGCAGACAACTGGCTGCAACACCCCGTTCCCATGCCTTGAGTGCTAGAAAGGGCATGCGCCATAATGATCTCATGTTGCCAATTTATTTCCTTTCGAGACATAGTTCTGCTCTTGTAACATATTTACATAGTTGGTACTATTCTGTTTTTATTTGCCTCGTCTCTCTTTTTAAATTTTTGCATCCCAAATTTTTGTCATGATAGTCACCTGTACTCTTCCGCTACTAGGCTGCAAGCGCGAGCACTTCGCTCAAGGACGCACCTAGGCTACACAAACTCTCGCTCAGCAGAATGACTATATCACCATTAAACTACAAGTATTTTCTCGGACTGCTTAAAGCTCGCCAGGAAAGCAACAACTGTCATATGAAGAGGTTTTCTTTTTTTAGACATGTTGAGCTCGATTAATTCCAGAGTGAATTGATCAACAGAAACAACAGTGTGTGCTTGCTCTCATACAAACTGGTCTATTTTAATTCTTGTCATCACATCAGGCAAGGGCCCAAAATAATCCTATAAACAAATCAAAGCTTAAGATGTCAGTAACAAAACTGCAAGTTTACAAGAAAAGAATGGTACAAGGTCCCCTCTCTGCAAAATCTCGACTCCTCCCCCCCCCCCCCCCTCCTTCGTAGGTTAGCCCTCAAGCTTTTCGGGGTGGGCTGTCTGGCCCCCACAATGAACGGGTTTGAGTCCCCTGCAGTGTAGTATGCAAACTAAGAAGGGAAACATATATTAGGAGGTACGACTTGTACAGTAAAACCTCGTTAATTCGAATCTCATGGGACCGGATCTCATGGGACCGGCAAAAATGTCAGAATTATCTGAGAGTCGAAATATCGAAAGGACAAAGAAAACTGCACAAAAACGTTTCCCTGTGACATACCGTAAAATATTGAGCAAGTGCCTCCCCAAAATTTCGAGATAATTCGCCTAGATATAGAGGGGGCCCTTACTCGGATCGGGCCCGAAATTCAAGATGGCGGCCACAAAATGGCGGCCAGTAAAAGTGAAAAAAAGAAAGCATTATAGCCTGCATTATTGAAAACGTTTATTTACGGACACTCTAATCAATATTCAATTCGGAAAACGGAAATTCTGGTATTCACCTCAGTCGCTATCAAAGCCACAAAACAATTCCTCAGAATCGGATCTAAAAATGAGGTGTAGGCCCTCGGTCCGCAGCTCGTCGGGGTTCGCGGGGACAATACCGCCGATGTCAGACAGCTGTTCATGAAGATCGCCCTCCTCGCCGCACGTCCGGAGTTCCTTGCGCGCTTTAAGAACTCATACAAGGTGTCGTCAAACTTCGCTAAAGATATGGGCACCGTTGCT
This sequence comes from Ixodes persulcatus, assembly GCA_013358835.2. NCBI lineage: Eukaryota > Metazoa > Arthropoda > Arachnida > Ixodida > Ixodidae > Ixodes > Ixodes persulcatus. The sequence continues at coordinate 159,297 of JABSTQ010006130.1, forward strand.
CAATTTGCGTCATACCTTTGACTTCCCGAAGTTGTGTTGCAGCAAAACTTCGTACTTCGTGTTCCTCTCACGTACCCCCTTACAGTCCAACTTGAAATGGCGAGAGGTCAGGTAGATGTTTTTGCCATTCTTCCGAGGTCAATCCCCAACTTCGAGTTTCTTTTGCACCGTATACGGATGCTTGGCGAACAAAGACAACAGCTCTCAACGCAGGCACTAAGGAAATGGCGGCGGTGGCTGGTGGTGTGTTCTAGCAACCTCTTGGATTGGATTGGATTCAATATTGGCTTTGTACACTGCGACAGCCGAAAAGCCCAAAACAAAGCTAAAAAAAATGCCTTTGGGACGGGTGGCAGCGCGAGGGGGGCGCTGGCTCGGTCGTGTACAGAAATGGGAAATTCCCGGAAGATGTGGGGGGGGGGGGGGGGCTTGCTCAAGTAGGGCGCATGCTCGGTATTTTACGGTACCTTTATTTTAAGAAGAAATCTGTTGTTGCCACCTGCTTTCTGGATGACATTTGGGCAAAGACGACAACCCTCCTTAGCGCGGTCAGGTGCTCCACCGCACTCGCACTGTCAGAGCTGCGCATCCCGTGCGCCGACGATTCACCGCAGCAAAGCTTCTTCTAGATTCAGGCGCGCCACCTTCCGCAGCCGCTTTCTTTTCACATTGAACTTCTCGCTCTCTGCCTCATTTTTCACGTACGTGGCCAAAGTGCTTCTCTTTACGTCGTTCCTTTCCATCACTTATGTCGACAGACGCCGTCCTTCAAAGCCCTCAGTATTTCCACTTTTGTCGCTAAATTTTTGGCCACTTAGGGACGGCCGCTTCGCTGGTGGCGCCGCCATGGAGGTTGGTGCTAGGGGTGTCGCGAACCAGTCGAGGTTCGAGTTCGGCCAGGTTCGACTGCATGCGCGACAGGCTGGCCAGTTGGCTTCGGATTGGGTGGTGATGGCTAAGGGATGAATTAAGGGCAGCACTGATTGGTTATTTCGGTTACTACAGTACAAAACATTAAGTTATAAACTACTTTAGTGATTACAATTAGTTTCTTTTAATTGCAACTGTTCATAAAATTAAAATAAACCTTTGCATAAAAAAAGAATTCTCCAAACCTAGACATGCTTGCATCAAGGTCTGGCCACACTGTCCACAAAGTCAAACCGGTCGAATCTGGTTAAAAGTTTGAAGGTTCGTCGAACCGGTTCGACCCAGTCGAACCCCTGAAAGTTCGACCTAAAAATCCGGTTCAACAAAAGTTTGCGACACCCCTAGTTGCTGCAGTTGCTGCACGTGACGACGACATGACAAGAGGCTAGCGCGATGACGCACGGCATCCCAGGCGAAAATCAGTCCACTTCCAGCTGGATTACGGAACTGGAAATGAGGCAGTCCAGCTGGATTCCAGCTGGGTCCAGCTGGAATCCAGCTGGACCGCCTCATTTCCAGTTCCGTAATCCAGCCGGAAGTGGACCGATTTTCGCCAGGGATTCCAGAGCAAAACTGGTACGAAACACGGAGAACCGGAAAAGCGAAGAATGATGGGAAAAAATTGACCGCATCTCCACGTGGTGAATGATGTTGCTTGGGGCGAAGCTCTGGTGGTGCTTGTCTGCGTAGACGCCGAGCCGCAGCATGCCGAGCCTTTTCATTCATGTCAGTAGGAGAATGTGTGGTTTTCTTCTTTTTCTTTTTTTTGAGCAGACAGATGGGATGGCATCTCATAACCCCCTACTCTTTTTTTTCTTTTTCTTTTTTCATAATTTTTTTTCATATTTTTTTTCCAATTTTTTTTTTGCCCTACACCAGCACGTGAGCATGTGCTCACGTGCTCGTGAGCACGTGATCTCACGAGCAGAAGCACGAGCACCCGACGCCGGCCTACGGCGGACGGACATACGGACATGGCTAGCCCCTAAGGAGCTTCGCCCCTAAAACCGGAAAAACCATGTGTGCACCTCGGATGGATAGCGGTCATACCCTTTGGAACGGGCGGTAGCTTGCGCCACCTGCAGAATTCATCCGAATTAACCATAGTTTGCACACTGCGTGCGAATTAAAGGGATACTGAACCGAAATTTGGATTTCGCAAAATAAGGCCGCAGAAGCGTTGAACGGGACGCTACGAACTCCAAAACATCAGTCATACATCGATATCTCAAACGGATGGCCGTACTTTTGAAAAAGAAGGGCGCGATGAAGCGAGGTCTCTGACGTCACTGTCCTCCGGGAAAATTTGAGAATGAGGGGAAGCGGCCTCGCTTCTCTCCTCCTCGCTTCGGTTCACCAGCTCGACGGGATGAAGCGAGGAGGAGAGGGAATGGGAATCGTGACGTGCCTTGTCTCGTCGGCCTCGTCGGCCGTGTTCAATCGCAAACTTCTTTTCCAAAAATATGGCGATCCGTTGGAGATATCGCTGTAGGAGTGATGTTTTGGGGTTTTGCAGCGTCCCGCCTATCTATCCAGCCCTGTTTTGTGAGCTCGAAATTTCAGTTCAGTGAGCGTTTGGTGCCATTGACTCTAATACACACGTTTGACGGGACCGGATCGGCAGTTCAAATTATCTGAATTTCTGAATTAGCGGAGGTTGAATTAACGAGGTTTTACTGTAGAGTGGAAAGTATGGCCGTTTTTGTGGTATTATAGATGATCATGTCTTTGTTTTAGGCCTCGGATGCCAAATTTGGAAAGAAACAAGCAATCCAACAAAAACCGTAGACGACTCTTGGTTCAGCTGCTGTTTTTGCGGCCATGCCTCGGGGGATCAGCGTGCAATAATCGGCCACCTCATCGCCCACTCTGCAGACCGACTGACTATCCTGGCGCCTGCACTGCGTGGACCCCTTTTTCAGGGGGCGAGGCTGGAGTCAGCACACCGTGGCTCATAACAGTAGAGCATCTTTTGAGTGTCTGCCATTGAAAAGCAGCATTCTTCACAAACAACAGACTTGGCAGTCGAGCTCGGAAGCATGCCCGGAAAATGCTATGCAAGTGCCGCCTCTGTTCCACGTCATTCGGTCTACAATGTGCACCGAGCCGACAGACCTTCTGAGTGTGCCACTAGTCCGATAGCCTTCTTTGGAAAGGGGCCCTGCCTGGCACACAAGGACACACGCCGCAGATGGGCCTTTCAAGTGCGAGGAATGTCGTAAATCATTCGCTCACAAATCCACTCTGTCCAGCACATTCGAATGCCCGTGTGATTCCTTACGAGAACCTGCAATGCTCTGAATTACTAGCTCGCAGTTTCAGCTTGATCAAGCATTCAAAAGTGCAGGGACGAAAGGCCTTAGCAGGGCCAGTGATATCATAAGGCAGGGGTTCTCAAACGTTTCGGTTTCAAGAAGCGTCCATCTCTCGATCGTTAGCCAAGAGATCCCTCCCTTTCTCGGCACTGATGCAATAATTTGGTGCAGAACCCTACTGACTTTATAAACGGTAATGCACACGTTAAGGAGAGTTTGACCGATATCTTGATATCTATGCATCAATGAATGGCCGAGATCTTCTAAAACAGTGTTTAAACTTGTAGTATGCCATCTGTACACCAGATGGTGCTTTGAGTTATACAGTTGAACCTCGATTTAACGAAACCCGATTTTACGAATTTCCCGATTTAAAAAACAAATTCAGATTCCCCGCGCAGCCTATGCCGGAAAAATGTCTTTCTCGAGTTTACAAAGTTCCCGATTTAACGAAATAACTAGCGGGTCCCGGTGACTTCGTTAAATCGAGGTTCCGTTGTAGTGTGTGATGGTACAAGATGGCGCCACATACCCGACAGGGGCACCTGCCGTCTCCGAATGCTTTGTAAGATATTGTAAATAGACAGTCTTGTTCCAAACTCCCATGTGGTCTGACGTGTTCTCTCTCGTCGGTGTGCCTGCCTGTCCCAAGCCCCTGACGTCCTTAGTCCTGCGCACCACGCCATGTAGGCCTTTTCACTTCTTTCACAAGCCTTCCAAGGCCCTGCCTTTTCTTAGCTTTCCATGTGGATGATGGATGATAACGGCTGCACCCTTTGTAAGGGGCAGTAGCTTGCACCACCTAGCCTAAAAACAATAACAAATACCTTATTTCCCCTTTCAAGCCAGTGCATTTCTCTAACTATCACCAGATCATGAAGATGATCGCCAAGCAGACCTCCCCACATTTCCATACTGGGCATCCGTGACGACTACATTCTGGCGATGGGGTATTTTCTTCCATTTTTTTTCGTTGTGACGCTAGGTTCAGACTCTGTGCCAGAGATGAGTGGTGGACACACCGGCATATATTAGCGTTCGATTATTTGAAATTCTTCCAACATGGTGACGGCTTTTTTTTAAAGCTGCCACACAGCGTGTACGCTAAAGCTCCGATCCCACTTTAGACGGTCCCCATAAATATATCTCACTAGGACTTACTACAGAGGTGCCAGAAGGTGTTTGGAAGCTTTCACTAAAATTGTGGAAAGATTGGCTCACCCGAGTAAATCATAAAAAATCAAAACTGTCTTCCTTATATTTTGCACGTACTACACTTAAATAATATGTTGTGTCAATGGAGTGTTTGTTTGGGTCAAATGAAGTGAAGAATAGGTAAGCCAATTCCATTTTCTTTCCATTTCACAGATTTTTAGGTCGTAATAAACGCCAGAATAGCCCAGAATGATTTTTTGATTTTGAGAAAAACGGCAACAATTTTTTCATAGACAAAACCAGTTTTTACTTTCTTCCTTCTGACTGAGCTTTCATGTATTCATACTCTCAATGAATGAATGCATTACCTTCGGGCACCTCTGCAATAATCTCAGCACAATACGTTGTGAAAGCAGTGCGGTGGAATGCGACTGATTTTTTCCGAGTGTTTATAACAAGTTAGTCAGAAACGTTAGCTGTAACTCAGTTACATTCTAGCTCACGTAAGTGTAGCCACTAATGTAGCAAATTAGGCCAAGTTGGTAAGCTTTGTACAGGGTCTCCCCAAAAAACATTTATAAGTTTTTTTAACTGTAAAAATAAACTAGGACGAGACTATTTTGCCAGCAGTCGGCGGAGTAGTCCAAGTGGAAAAATGCCGGCAGTTTCCTTCCATTGGCTAGCTGCAACCACATGACCATACTGCCGGCATATTTTTGCTGGGGATAGCGTGCCAGCAGCCGGAATTATCATAACGCGCCTTGATAGAGACTTTTAGCAAACCGTTGCCGTGTTCTGCGTACTGCATTACAGGAGCCTTTGAAGCGAGTGGCACTCAGTTGGTCGAATGACGTTTTAGCGAACGCCGACTTTTCGTCTAAAGACGCTTCAGCGAATGGTCGGCCGCTGCAAAGTGGGGCTTACGGGTGTGCCAGGTGGGTTAGCATTTTTGTAAAGAGCCGCCGCAGCCTGTTGCCGCGAACATAGGGGGTCGGGGGGGGGGGGGGTTAACATGTGGCCCAGTCATTCGCTGAAACGTCGATTTGCTCAAATGACCGCTGTTCACTAGAACGTCATTCGCTCATGTGATATGAACCGTTTTGAAGCATGCTTTTAAGCGTGTGCCCGGGTGATATCGTGATTGCAGGGCACACACTTAAAAGCATATTTCAAGGGCTGCGGTAGTGCGGTACGCTGAACACGGTAACGGTTTGCTAAAAGTCCCCAATGATACATGCGCGACAAAATGTCCCTACAGCATGCGATTCGAGTAACCAGTGTCAATGAAACGTTTGTGTCGACGAAATGTGCTTCGATCACTGGGGCGTGTGTCAAGCGCGAAACATGCGCGTCAAAACTGTCCGATCCGACATGCGAACCATCGAAAAGACTGCTGCTCCGACTCGCCGCACTCGACAAAGACACATGCTTCCGACGTGTCGTTCCTTTCGGCTCCGCCCAGTTTCGGGTATCCTTCTACCGGATGGATGATGGATGCTGGCCTAGGTGGTAGCTCGTGCCACCTAGGCTAGAAACCAAAAGTAGTATTTCTCCCCTCAGCCTTCGTGGTTTTTCTTGCTTTAAAACAAACAAAATATTTTTATCATATTCTTTTGAGTGTGCATGTGTACAGATTTTTGTGAGGTTACTTTTTTACTGGTCTCGGCGAAGCAAGCACTGCGTGTGCAAATCGCGCGACTATGCACCCTGCGCATTGCTGCGTCTCTCCCGAAGTTCACGCGACACTCGCACGGCATTGGAATGGCTTGTAGCATCCGCTGCCGAGGCCGCTGTCTATGTTGCCGACAAAGAGGCAGCCGGTGCGACTCTCGCACCCCCTATCGGTTAGAAATCTTCTGCCACACTTTTGCGTTCCATTCTTATCCGAGCTTGCCATCGCCCTCCTGACGCTGCATGTCGAATGCTGCCATGTAGAGAGTATTCAGTCACGTGTCCCTCACAAAGTCGGACCTAAGAAACAGGATGTCCCTTCCAACTCTTCAAAACATCCTCTATGTAAAGTTTGCTTTCCTTGGGAAGAGCGAGTGCTGTAAGGACATACACAGAAATCATGTTTTGTAATTAGCAGCTGCATACTGTTGCCGCGAAGCGGCGTGAACGCAGGCGGGGGGTGTGTTAACGAGCTCCCCAGTGATACACGCGCCGTTCGAAAAGGGCGACCCAAATGGCATGAGCTCTCCGCGTAGTGCGTAATAGCCATTTCCGGTCGAGTCGCACTACGTAGTGCGTATAGCTTTACTCATTTTTTATAGTAGCCATATGGGATCGAATGAAAGCTTTCAGACACATTGTAATGAAGGCTATCAAGTACATCCTCAGCGCCGATCATAGCTATGCACACTATTTCTAAAACAAAAGCGAAAGGCACTCTCATAGGCGGTGATAAAAAAAAAGCTCATTTATTCCAATTACTTTTCTCCACATCGAGTGGGCTCGAGAGAATGCGCTCTAAAGTGCTCCCAAGTGCCGCAAAATAAACAAAAACTACAATGTTGACAGCAGTAACAAAGAAATATAATAATATAATGTGTGGGGCGAATATCTGGCGAGTTGGTCACTGATCTCTCTGTAAGCATATGTATTGACAACCTAGAAGATTGTCTTACGCAACAAATACATTGGCATGCACTTCTCACTCGCTTCTCACACACTCTTTCCTAGGAAGTTTCTAGCGGTGTCGTCTCGTGGTCGTCTTTGTCCTTTATCTATGCATAATGTAGAGGCTGGTGGCAGCGTGCTGAAGACGGGTGGTTCCCGTTTCGACCCATTCCCAATTCAACCTTCCCGTTTGAACATTCCCGTTTCGACCCGGCTCAAAACGACCTTCTCGTTTCATCCTTTCCCGTTTCGCCCTATCCCGAAACAACCTTCCCGCTTCGGCCATCGCTCGGTATCAATTGGGTCAATTTGTTTGTGTTGTTCGTTAACAGTTGGTTAGCTTCAAGTGTCCAATGTCTGTCCTCCTTGCTCACCTCACTTCTTCATCTCCCGAAACAACCTTGGAGACATGGCACCGTAAGATAAAAAAACTGTGTCAGGGAGGGCTTACCCAAACATTAACAGCTTCATTGATCTTATCAAACGGGATGAGGCTTTGACAAGACACAATTAAAAACAAAACAATGCAAAGACGAGAAAAAGTAAAAGGTAACCGACAGGATACAGCACTGTGTCCTATCGGTTACCTTTTACTTTGTCCATATTTACGCTGTCCTTTTTTAATATGTCTGCATACCGACTAGCACAAACTTCTACGTTAATCAACCTTGACAAGGATATCTTTGCAGCAGCTTGCAAATCGTGGTGCCGTGCGGGCCAGGGGACAGCCGCAAACTATCAAAAAGGGAGTGTCACCTTTCTGATAATGCATTTTCCTGCTCGACTTCCTCAACAAAGGCGATAGCATTTTGTGGTTTGAATTTTTCCTGTGAGGGTGAGGGTTCTGTGCTTGAACTTGTAAGAAAATGTAGTCGCAATCATATGCCTGTCAACTTGTCTGATTTCTCACTCTTCAAAACATCCCGTTCACTCTAAGGAAGTTTTAGAAGAATGTACGTAAAGTGCTTTCGGTAACCTAAAAATAGCGTCGCAATGATAAAACCTAAAGCAACGCTAATTTTTGCTTACTCAAAAAGCTTGCCTATGTTATTCTAAGACTTCAATATTGTACAGAGCGTGACACTCTTAGCGCGAACAAGCGATCGTTGGTTTTCGCTGTTTGTCTCTATATTATTGGTGTCTTTGAAAGTGCTCATCTGGGCCACTAACCTAAGCGGTATATAATTTAGTACCTTCTAACACCGTTTCGAAGTAACATTTAAAAAGTCGTCAACATCGTGTTCGCGGCAACATTGTCGCGTTTCGTAGTTCCACATTTTGGGGACATCTTGAAGAGAGTGGTTCAAGTAGAAATATATTTCGTTGGAGCTTTCCTGAAAGTGATGTATGGTTCAAGAACACGTTGACAATAAAAACTAGTTCACAACATAACTAAATAGCTCGCCGGCACCTTTGCATTAATTGCATCAACGATGGAGACTTTTCGCGAAGAGGGTGAGATACCAATGGATTTTGACGGGACGGGCTCAAGCGTAAAGGTGTTTCGGCTACGGGTTCATATAAGAATGGCGTTTAGGGACAGGTTTAAATGGGACGGGCGATTCGGGAATGGGTTGAAACGGGACGGGTTCAAACAGGAAGGTAGTTTCCGGAATGGGTCAAAACGGGGCGGGTTCAAACGGGAATGGGTTGTTTCGGGCTACACCCCTGAAGACACGTTTTCTACGCGTTTCCTCGTCATTCGCCAAAGTTTTTTTTTTTTTTTTTTTAAACCCTGTGTAAGCTGTGAGACTTTCCGTTGAGAACACGTGGAAATTTTACGAAAGCGCAGTGCCGCAGGAAAAAGACGCACGCCTGGGTACCGACCAAGAATCGACGCCGTGTGGATGTGTTTTGCGAGTGCAATGTGCGCGAAGCCGTGTGTAAAGGCACAACTCGTTGAAAGCAAGTTTCACCAGTCTCGCGGCGTGATCAAAGCTTCCTTGGCACGCCGAAGTGCTGCGTCTCTTTGCAACAGGAGGCGTTGCTCTGTGCCTTCGCACGCTTGGATGCCGGCCGGATCGCCAGCCGGTGTCTTGTAGTTTTTCAGACTTGCGTTGCTCGACGCAGTCTAATTTAGTAGCCGCTAGTTAAATTACATTAACTTCGGGCCGGGAAGCTGAACGTGCACACCAGTGTCTTTGATAATTACACTACATGCGCCTCTGAAACGCCGGTTTCCATGCCTCAATCCGGAGTCGTGGAGGGACGCCATGTTGGATTCCTTATGGCTTGGCCAAAGCCTCAGACGGCTATGGCTTGGCATAGAAACGGCTTCAAAATAACGTACTACGAGTCAAAAAAAGCGTATTTGATCATTAACCTTATTAGCTGTTAATGTTATTTTATAATCTATCGAATATAAAATAAATTGTTGACTCGTTCAACTAAGGAGAGCCCCCCAACCACGGACGAGGAATTCGGCGCTGCTGTAAAAGAGTCCGTCGGGGAAGCGGCCTAGCTGCCCAGCCTTGTCAGGCCTCTGGCCTGGCCCAGCTGACAAGTGACCAAAACAAACCAAATGTCAAGGGCGAGCTACGAAGACGCGGAATGTTTTCCCGAGTTACCCAAATTCACGAAGTAACTGGAAATGGCAACATCCTCAAAAGTCTGCTCTCCATGTCCCCGGAGGAGAGGTGGGTGGACGACGAAGAAGAACGCGCGCGGAAGCGTCGGAAGGCCGAAGCCGACCGAGCCCGGCGTGCAAGCGTCTCATCCGAGGACAGGGCTTCGGCGGCCGCCCGTCGCCGCCAGCGCTACGTGAGCCGTTCGTGCGAGCAGCGGGCGAAGGACGCCGAGGCTCGCCGTCGACGTTACGAGCAACACAACGAGGCCGTGAGAAACCGTCATCGCTACGCCCACCGTTCTTCCGAGCAGCGGGCTAGGGACTCCGCAGCTCGTCGTCGACGCTACGAAGAACACGTTGAAGCCGCGAGAAACCGGCAACGCTACGCCAACCGCTCTTCCGAACAGCGGGCGAAGGATGCCGAAGCTCGTCGTCGACGTTACGAACGAGAGCGACAGACTGCTTCGGAACCCGCGGTTCCTCGGTCCCCGTCGGGGAAGCTCGACCCTGGGGTTCATCCGATTGACCCAACGGAATTCTGGGAGCCAAGCGAACAGCCCCGATTTTGCGGGGCTCATTTCGTCACAGGTAACCAGCTTTGGTACCATTTTCAAAATAAACTGGCCCTGCGTGGCGAAAAAAAAAAAAGAAAAAAAGTCGGTGACACTAGACTAGAGTGCAGGGCAGTCCACTTTAGAGTCACTGTCCACTTCAGCGAAGTGAAGGCTGGAGAGGAGGCGAGGAGGGACTATAGCCTCCTTTCCCCCAATGCCCCCCAATGAATCTTGGACCGGTTTGAGATTTGTGATGAAACGGAGCCGATCCCAAAGTAGAGACACGGAGAAAAAAAAAAAAAAATGTTTTCCCGAAAAATCACATTATTTGAGAAGTTACGAGCAAATTAAAATACCAAGAGAGCATTGCCACTCTGTGATGCATTAGGAAAGATTCAACGATTGCAGGGTTGGAGCGATGCTAGCTGGCCAATTGGCTGCGGGTTCGGTTCATGGCTGCCGCACTAGCGACGGCTACGCATCGTCGCCCCTTGCGTCATCCTAGATTTGGGCTCCGAACGTGATCGCGCTGATGTTGTACACTTCGCCTCGCCCCGCCGTGCCGAGAAGAACCCGACCAATGAACCTTTTGCAAAAATATCAGTTCGAGAGTAAATGGATGTGGTACCCTCCATCTCTTCCTTCGGGTCGAGCAGAGAGGGAAGATGGTTTCTTTGTATCAACTTCGGGCTTATTTTCAACGCCCAAAGAAAATTATGTGGCATGTCATTTACTTTTAGCTGCCCGTGTTCTTGTTTCCCACCAAATACAGTTTTGGGGCCTTTTTGTTAGTTGTGTGGCCACTGAAAACAGTGTTCATGAACTACAGAATTGTCAGATCATAAATAAGAAACAATGCCCAAATTCTAAACAGCACCACCCGATTTTTCAAATATATTGCATCAGTGCCAGATGAAACAGTAGATGACAATTTGCAGCAGTCTCAGCATTTTCCTAGGATACATGTGCCAGGATACATGAATACAATGCAATGGCATAACTGGGGGGGGAGGGAGGGGGGGGGGGGGGGCTGAGCCTTTCCTCTCTCCCCACGAAATGCAGCCGATTCTGTAATAGACATAATCATAAAATGACTCCTTCCCCCCAAAATAAATTCCTGGCTATGCCACTGGCCCAAAGGGAACTTTTTCAAATGTCTGATAGAAAGCCAACCAACTCTGTCTCATGTGTTGAAACCCTAGTTGTACAGGGCCTATGGAATAACCTGTACCAAACTCGAAATTCAAGGACTAAAAAGTCTCGCTAGAAAGTGCAGGCCAGTTGCCATGATCATATGCATAGGTTGCCTGTTTGGCTGTTGCAGACCCTAGCAGCCTGCAGCAGCAAGCTTCGCAGCTGACAGTCCAGCCTTGTGAGGTGCCAGTTCCCTTCATAACCCCTTGCGATGACAACTTGCAAGGAGTGGCCAGCAACCAAGACCTGTCCCAGCTGTCCGAGGAACCGCAAGATGGGTCGATGGAGCACCCACACACGCGGCAGCCCCGTAAAGGTGCTAATAGCAACTTCATAGCTATTGCTAAAAACCCTCCATGTGCACAGGTTCAAGCGACACACACTGTCATGCGACGTGGTCATCTGACATGACATCATGGTGACAAGTCGTGGTGTTATGTGACACGACATCATGGTTTCGTGTGACGTGACATGGTGTCATAGTGTCACATGATGTTACATCATGTGGCAGGGTCACATGACACTGACAGTCGTAGTGTCATGGTGTTGGTGTCACGTCATGTGGCACATATAACACAATGTTGATGCCACATCATGTGGCACAGTCACGTGACACTTTGTTAAGTGCGCTTCTCACAGCGCGCTATTGCGCTGCGGACAAGCGACATCCATGATGTAGGCATTGCGGTTCTCCATAGCTCCTTTTTCCGCGGTGCAGCCGCGTGCCAAGGGGAAGCACACTTCTCGAGAGCAGTATTGGCACGTGCGCTGACAGTCCGGTGGGAGCTGCGCACTTGCCCGACCAATCAAGCGCTTCCCTTTCATCACCAGACCTTGCTCTCCGCGTGGGGGCACGAGTGGAAGTGGAATCACGTGGCGAAAGATGGACGTATGACTGTTCCAGCGGTTGCGTAGCTTCCGCCGCACTATCATCTTGGGGGGTGAACGGAGTATAGTAGGCTGTTTCGGGCATATGCTAAGGAGCAGTGGCGAGTATTAGAAAAGAAAATAAGGAAAGAATTACATTCACGGAATACTGATGTGACAACGTGCTTTGCTGGTAAGTTGTCAAAATAAAACCATGACCAGTTTATATTGACTAATATACTCACGAGTTGCGTGCACAAAAAAGGTAACTCTCATCGTAGCATTCTTGTTGCCTTGTCTGGCACACTCCCGTCGCCTGAAATTCATAAAAAAAAAGTGGGGTGGGCCTCGTCTCAGTGGGTAAGTGCCAAAAGTTTAGAGAAAGCTAATTAATTGCCCATTTTTAGTACGTACGCATCTAGTGCGGCTGCATGGGAGATTCATTAAACTCAAATTAGTTTCATTGTTTTATGCAAGAAATGCTCATGAAAGAAAGTTTTGCTATCGCAAAGTCGGTTGCTTGCACACGTACGATAAACACTGCAGATCGGCATACAGCATAAACATTTGTTTCGTGAAACTACCTTTTTAACGCCTCTATGTTCTCTTTGTTAGTTAAAAAAAAAAAAAAAAAAAGTCAACAAGGAAATGGAAAAACTAACCAGGCGCAGTGATTGAACAGGCAAAAGAAGCGACGAAGAACGATTCTGGGGAAGTGAGAAAGCTGGCGATCGTGTGGAACCAATTTGGGCGCCTTGTCAATCACAAGGAGAAGGCTGTTATGCAACTTTCTTGTTTGGTGCACAGATGCGTGCATCCGTGCGCGGCGTGCTATGAACGTGGGTTGAGGCAGCATTGCTGCTTGGCGTAGATGGCACCACGAAAAAGGGAGCTCGAAATGGTGCGTCTTACAAACGTCTGTGTGCGGTGTTCCAGCATATCTTTATTTACCCGTTGGCTTTATCTCGAATATTGCGCAATGTTACCAACCGTGGTCGCAACGTTCTGGAAGAACGACTGGGTATTCGCGGTGACCTTCTTTCTGTGGCGACGGACTTTGACCTTACATCATTGACCTTGCACTCCGCCGTTACATTCCAAGATATGGGGCATTCGCTGACCTCGCGATCTCTGAATGGGTTACTGCTCGTGATATCTTTCCTAAACTTTTTTTTTTTTTTTCGTTCGAACAATTTTTTTATTTTATTATCTGCGTCATTTTTTTTTCGCACACCTGTATTCTGATTTCGGGGTAGCGGAAGTCGAGGGAGAAACGCGCAAACAAATTGAAGTGTCGTTTGCCTCCTTCGTTTCACTTCGTCTCAAGAAGGTCTGCAACCGCGTCATTCGTGTAGGATATGAATGTTTGCAGATCGTCTGCTTTGGGGTATTTGTAGAGGTGGGCAATCACTCTGTGTTTTTGTGGAAATCAATATTCGCCAAAAAACTAGGGTGGGCGATGACTCGGGATATTACAGTAGTAGTTGAGTGTTTGATTGAATCAAAATTTCTTGTGGAATAATGCTAACCTAACCAGTAAATCATTGTATTTCAGCTAAGCAGGCCACCACATGAATCTTAGCATAGTGGTTGCAGTAAAATGAATCAGAATTAAGTATGTGCTCGTGCTCCAAAGTGGACTTTTGGCTGTTCTAAAGGCTGCTACAAAATTGACTTGGGCCAATCACATCACTTCATGACTGGATGTCACATAACATGGTCACGTAACATGACATCAGGTAACACCAAGACTCACACGTCACGTTACCGGATCTAATAACGTTGACACCGTAACATCACGCAACACCACATCTTTACGTGAGTAGGCTTGCCACCTATCCTCGACGAGAAAACTGGCCATGCCCGGGGGGGGGGGGGGGGGGGGGGCAGGGTTGGGTTCATTATGTGAGATTGAACCGGTAAAAAGAAAACCGCGGTGTTGACAGTCTTTAATATACAAATGCAATTTATTTTGACACGAGCTTCCCAAAGTGAAATCAATAACATAGATATAAGAATACAACAGCACATGTAAGTACACAAATATACAACACTGAATTCGAATAACATGCATAGATACATATCATTCACTCAAACGGAAAGTGCCAAAAGCAAATCTTTCTACTCGTCCTATGCAGCAGGGATGATTAAGCACTCAGCAAGCCGTTTCTATTGTGCACTGCTCCTGTCGCTTTAGGACACACGCAGGCTACAATTTTGTTGCAGATGTCGGCCTTTCCCAGAGACAGCCGGCGCACGTTTCAGCATATCTTCGTGTTCGGGCAACAGTGACTTGTGTGCCATGTTTGCCTTTGAAAAATTAAGTAAATCATCCCCTCAAATGTTTAAGGGCACTACAAAAGCCAAGCAATATGGGATTAGACTCGTGGTCAACGGGAGACATGAAAGTTGGTTTGAGTTTCTCAGATTTCGACATAAAAATCTTCCAGTGCCTCATCTTAAGTCCAACAAAGCAAAGTACTGACGAAGGGTAGCTGTCTTTACGAGTGACATCATTCAAGTTGTAATAGTGGTCACAGAAGCAAATATACCCATTCTTGGCTTTTAAGTAATACAAGTAAAAGGACCCAGTTGCCTGCGAATCAGGCATAAGGCCAAGTACGGACAATTAAGTGAAATAAAGAGAACAATGATTTGACGACTTCGCATTGTTTGTAACTGCCCTCGAGTTCCTATGCTCCCAAGTTCACCACACTCTTACAAACTTTTTAGTTTTTTAGCTAGTAATAGACGGTATAAAAGAACCTTCACTTAGAGACCCTTTAGCCCTCTAGAAATCTGGCATGTTTCGTGTTGTCTTGTTTTGTGTTTGCATTTAACGCCGTTGACAATATAATCTTTTTTCTGACGTTGAAGGCACAGATGGTGAGGAGTCCGGCTGCCTGTTGAGAGTCACCAAGGACTTTCACTTCAGATGTCGTTCCTGCACCTTTGTCACCCGTGCCCAGCGGAACATAATCACGCATCTTCTCATCTATGCTGGTAAATGAATCTTTCTGTAGCAGTGCTGTCTAATAGCCCTTTCCCCTGGTAAATAGTGGGCTCTTGGCATATTTTTACGGAGAGAATTCTTGTGCCCCTCTCAAGTTGCGAGCGATCTGTCCGTGTGCCTCTCGTAGATCTGGAGCCGGTGGAGCACTCGTTGAGCAGCTCCAACAGATCCGTGGGAAAGTGGCGGAGCGCGTCTGGATTTCTCTGTGCCGCTTGCTCTGGAGAAGTTTGATCCGTAGTCACTCGCGACATTTCAGTTTCAATATTTCCGTTAGCATTGTTGTTCCGATTATGAAAGTGATTTGGCCAGTAGCACTTGATGATATAGAAAGTTAAAGGGATGCTGAACCAAACAATTTAGTGTCCATAATAATTGGCTCACATTCTTTTCATGAGCCAGCAGCCGCCGGGGTGTGCGAGCACACGCAACGAAATTAACGTCATAGTCCTTCATTCACAGTTAATTTGGCAGTGAAATGTGTGGGCTCGGGGTAAAAGGAGAATAAAGACAAACTTTTCATCTCCACAGTGGGGTCTGGTGTAAAAGGTAGGAGATCGATTGGTCTAACAAGCATGAGCTTTCGCTTGTGGAGATGAAAAGCCTGTCTTTATTCTCCTTTGGCCCAAAGCCCATACATTTCACTGTCATCTTAAAGGGATACTGAACTGAAATTTCGAGCTTACAAAACGGGGCTGGATAGATAGGCGGGACGCTGCAAAACCCAAAAACATCACTCCCACAGCGATATCTCCAACGGATCGCCATATTTTTGGAAAAGAAGTTTGCGATTGAACACGGCCGACGAGGCCGACGAGACAAGGCACGTCATGATTCCCATTCCCTCTCCTCCTCGCTTCATCCCGTCGAGCTGGTGAACCGAAGCGAGAAGGAGAGAAGCGAGGCCGCTTCCCCTCATTCTCAAATTCTCCCGGAGGACAGTGACGTCAGAGACCTCGCTTCATCGCGCCCTTCTTTTCCAAAAGTACGGCCATCCGTTTGAGATATCGATGTATGACTGATGTTTTGGAGTTCGTAGCGTCCCGTTCAACGCTTCTACGGCCTTATTTTGCGAAATCCAAATTTCGGTTCAGTATCCCTTTAAGCGCGAGCGGGGGACCATGACCTCAGTTTCGTTGCGTGTGCTCGTGCACACTGACGGCTGCTGGCACGTGGAAAGATTGTGCGCCACTTATTATGGACACTAAATTGTTTGGTTCAGTATTCCTTTAAGGGAATATCAGAGGGACGCCGCGCAGTCACGAGCCTTGTTTCGAGCTTTTCGAAGGTCGACGAAGTGATATGACCCGGTGTCAGCATTCTTGCCAAACGGCCGGAGTTGCAAACAAGATGTGTCAAAGTCACTCTTACTTGTGAGTGTGTCCATTACTTTGGGGAAGGGTACGTCTATCAGATGCCTTATAAGCTAAGGCAGTAAGTATGAGTTGCTCTCGCGCAGCACAACTTTCATACTGTATCAATGCCACCTATAGTTCGTTGCAACTTACAAAGGTAGGGCGAGGGAAGGGAAGGCCAGGGACGAGGAAGCAGACGGAACGCTGGAGAGGGAAAGAGGCTTCTTACTCTCCTCTTCAGCATTCCGTCTGCTTCTTCCTTCTTAGCCTTCCATTCCCTCTCCCTACCTTCTTGAGCTGTAACTTACTATAGAAGACAAGACCTGCACCTTCCCACGCCCCACCCCATACGTCATCACCAGTGGATCCATGCAGCGCCACCTCACTTGCGTGACCTTCGCCGCCAGTGCGTGGTGCAGCGTCTCGCAACGAGTGCGACGCTAGCTCGGGACACCAAGATGCGCTCGTTTGCCGCTTGGCAGTGACTCTTGATGAGCTTCAGCACGTTTACCGCTTGGGGCTGGGCGGGAATCCACTAACGGTGAAGTCATGCGCAGCCATCGGAGTGCAGGGCTGGTAGAGAGAATGGTCCTAGCAGTGTTATAGCCGTACAAAATGCCAGTGAGCAGAGCATCTCTGTCTGCTGCAGTGTGTGCCCCTCGGAGCCGTCGCTCGGCCGCTCTGCCTTCGATACTGGATGCTCAGAGTTCGAAACCCGCGAGCACTCGTTACTTGCAGACGGAAGGGGTAATAATACTCACTAGTGCAAATAAAAAAAAAAGAATTTTAAAATGAGCGCATAGGATAGCACAATGCTACAGGTACAGCTGGCTGAACTCTTAACAAGCCAAGGTGTTGTTGATATCGCGATTGTTTCGTTTTTGTCAGCGGTGGAATGCTTTGGTTCGATTATAAGTCGACACTTAAGATTCTCAAAAATTGAAAAATGGGTCGACCTTCATTTGTGTAAATACGGTTCCGTTTTGTCTCGTTTTTCATGTTCGGCCACGAGAACCTTTTTTGACAGTGTAGGTCCTCCGAAATCCGTCACGACCGCCCGACTCTAGGCCGTCGTGATAGAGCATCAGTACTTTGGGAACAAGAGTGCTGGGAGCATGGCACCTGGTACCTTCCATCTTTGAATATCAAAGTTTCGGTCCCTTCCCAGAGTTTCGCCTGGTTTATGGCTTCTGGGCTGTCTACAATTGGCGAGTTTAACAGCCTAGACAAAGCATCCGCGTCTGTCAAGTAGACCCAGGGTCGATGGGATATCTCAAGGTCAAACTGTTGGAGCTCGTTGATCCACCTTGCTAATCATCCTTCAGGCTGAGTCATGTTGAGCAGATGTGTGAGGGCTTGCTGGTCTGTGAACAACTTAAATCTTGCTCCCTCTATGTACGAGCAAAAGTACCTTACAGCTTTCAGAACTGCTAGTGCCTCCTCCTCGGTAGTCGTGTGTTTATCTCTGGCTCTGAAAAGGTGCAGCTGCAACAGCCAACAACCCTCATTTGCCAATGACTTTGCTGTGTGATATCCCGCTGGTATAGGACAGCTTGCGCAGTAATGAGAAGCTTCGGTGTTCATCCCAAAAGAAAGTCACAAGTCGGCTAGGCATAAAGCTACGAAATGGCGTCTCACATTCGTCAGTCCACTCAAATTTGACATCCTTCTGCACACTCTAGTGAGGCACTTCGTTTTCGGGCATATAGTCCTTAAACAAATAATGAACTCGTCTTTAAAAAACTTTATTTTTGTAAATAAAAAGAAGTCTAATCTATTGTGCTTCAGAACCCATCAAAGCGTATTGACCTCACAGAACCCATCTTTTTATATTCAGCGGAATGCACGAATTGTTGCTGTACACCACTAGCATACGCAACAGCAACTAAATACCTGGGAATTTACTTTGACAAACATTTATTCTTGGTAAGTGTCATTACTCTGGAGCGTAGCTTATTTAGTGGCTCTAGGCTGTGTGACTTATAAAGTGGAAAGTATGGTTGTTTTTGTTGTATAATATAAGATTGTCTTTGTTTTAGGCCTTGGATGCCAGACTTGGAAAGAGACAGGGCATCCAACAAAAACCATAGAGGACGCTCTGTTCAGCTGCTGTTTCTGTGGCCATGCCTCGAGGGATCAGCGTGCCATAATCGGCCACCTCATCGCCCATTCTGCAGACCGACTGACGATCCTGGCGCCTGCACTGTGTGGGCCCTTTTCCGAAGGGGCGAGACTGGAGTCAACAGACCGTGGCTCACAACAGTGGAGCATCTTTTGAGTGTCCACCATGTCCAGCAGCATTCTTCACAAACGACAAACTCGACAGTCGCGCTCGGAAGCATGCCAGGGAAATGCCATGCAAGTGCCGCCTCTGGTTCACGTCGTTCGGTTTACAATGTGCATCGAGCCGTCGCGTCGCAAAATGCATGCACGTCGCAGGCCTTTTGAGTGTGCCACTAGTCCGATGGCCTTCTTTGAAAAGGGGCCTTGCTTGGCACACGAGGACACACGCCGCGGACGGGCCTTTCAAGTGCCAGGAAGTTTGTAAATCATTTGCTCACAAATCCACTCTCTCCGGCACATTCGAATGCACATGCGAAGCCTTACGAGAACCTACAGTGCTCTATAACACTGACTTGCAGTTAAAAGTGCACGGACAAAAGGCCTTAGCAGGGCCTGTGATATGAGGCAGGGGTTCTCAAACTTTTCGGTTTCAAGGAGTGCCCATCTCCTCTTTTCTCGGCACTGATGCAATAATTCAGTGCAGAAGCTTACAGACTTTATAAACGGCAATGCACACATTAGGGAGTGTTTGACCGATACCTATGCATCAATGGATGGCTGAGATCTTATAAAACAGTGCTTAAACCGAAGGTTCACTTAGGGCGGGGGGGGGGGGTCAGCCGAGGAAATTTAGGAGATCTGGGAAACCCTGGGCTTTCATAGTCTGTTTTGGGTTAATAAAAGGTTTACAAGCTCCTCCCACTGAGCTTTCTGCTGACCATGTTTGGTGGTTTCCACCTCTCCGCTCACTTCCTCTCCAGCAATCCCTCTGCTAAAGTGGAAGGAGTCGAGAGCTTTGTGGGGAGGTTTGAAAACCAATGTCCTGAGGTACAGATCGCGACACTGTTAGCGCGAACAAGCGATCGCCAGTTTTCTGTGTTTTTCTCTAAAACCGAAAGGCTGTCATCACAAATATATTTGTTATACAAAGAGCTCATCTAGGGCTATAATATAAGGGGTAAAATTGTATGCCCGCTAACACTCGTTCCTAATAAAATGCGAAAAAGCGCCGATGTCGTGTTCGCGCTAACAGTGTCGCGATGTGTACCTGCTTATTTGGCATCGTTTAGTTGGAGCTTTCCTTCGGTTAGGAGACAGTTTTATCAATAGGTACCTAAACCCTTCGGTGCAGCATGTCTCAATTTCTGGACTTGAATGAGCTCTGCGATTCACAAAAAAGCTTTTGTCGAACTGTCATCTCATTGTCTTGTCTCGCATCAAACCAACCAACAGCCTCAGTCACGCTAAGGCTAGCTCACATATATGTACAATGCAGTGCTATCTCGGCGCTCAATGAACACTATAGACAATGCCGATTTAGTGCTGTCTCGAACGTAATTAGCAGTGATGCTTTGTTGTACCAGCACCGTGCACTGATACAGTGCAAAGTCAGCACTGCTGCATCAGTGCTCAGGTCAGTGATATTTCTAGTACTGACTTAGGGCTGTGCTGTATTTTTCAAGAGGCCTTTAGAGGGACATCAGGGAACAATAAATGTGTACTAGTCGAACTTTGCTTTCAATATTACCTCGTTTGGGTGTTTTCTGAACTACTGGTTTCACGGATGGGTGACCTGCAACGCTAGCAAAACCGCAAATCGTCTACGAGCAAGATGGCCATCCGGTGGCTTCACTCGCGGGAGCAGGAAGCGCAATCCGGCAATTATCATTGAGAACAGTGAACAGGTTCGTCTTGAGAGCTACGACCACTGCCCAGTTACTGCCATACACTTTTTCTGAGTAAACTGGGCGCTCAGCAGCGCTTCCGTTGTCGGAGGTGCTCATTACTACAACGAATCGGCCACTCATTGCTCTATTGATAGATTGCGAAACTAAAATAAGAAACAAAAAACGTGTTTATAAAATGGAGCGCTAACGTTTTAATTATGACTTTAGACGCCGTCGAGCTAGGTTGAGCGACTTCCTAGCCGTTTGCGAAGACGAAGCTGCTCAAAATCCAACATGCCGCTGCTCCCTATTAGCCCCGAGAAGTTTGCGTGGCGCCCCCTTATGGCGAACCGTAGTGACGTCACGGCGAGGAAAGAATTTTCCCCCGACTTGCTCTGTGGAGGCTGTGACGGCGTTAGCTGTCGGCGCGGTAGTTTCTATTTAATTTTGTTTGCGCGTGATTTCTGTAGGAAGTGTAAATTCTTATATGTGGCTTTATTGAGAGGTATGGCCAATATCTGCAGGCGAAACTTCAACCAACATTTCAGGCATGGTTGACAGGGCAGGCAACGCATGAATCGCCGCTGGTATATGAAAATGGAGAAATATGGCCACAATTGCAGGAGCATCACGATAGATTTACATCTCACACAATCAATGCTGCTGATGGTCTGAATGAATTGGGAGGTTATTAACCATGTTGAATGAACCTGAGACTGGGGTGGAGAAGAAATGTCAAAACGTAGAAGGGACAGAAAATAGACAGGACGACCACTGGCAATCGTTAATATTCACCAGCTCACCTGCACCCTTACGATTTTTTATATGGGAGGTTATGTATACTATTTTGTTTGTTTTGTATCTGTTTTTAAACACAAACGCGGAAGCAGAAAAACTGCATGCTGCTCAAGCAACATGTTAAATATAGTCTGGGCCATGGAGAGAGAGTCACAAGTGACACAGCCCAAGTACAGGGGCAAAGTAAAGAAACAAGGGACATTTATTTACATACATTGCTCGCATTTGACCTTTGCTTGATTCGGATAGTGTTTCAATGGACTCCACTGGTGGTATCTGTCAACTTGTTTATATCATCCCTCAAGTAGCGTACAACAAACGCAAGCGAAGGTGTCTAGCCCGTTATTAGTCCCTTAGGCTCTAAAATTGAGATTTTAGCTAAATCAAATTGTCCTGAAGCTAAAATACCAGAAGCTTTTCTCACGCAAACTGTCACCCTTCACAGGTTCCACATTTTCTGCTACTAGTGCAGCATCTACCACTGAACAGCCGTTTGAATGCTTGCTGTTCCTCCTGTTTTCCTCTGTTGCCAGAAAGTCCAGTTGTAGGGTGTTTGGAGACTGAGGAAGCTTTTGGGGACCTGCAGAAGTGTCTCCTTTAGTTGGAAATGACATTTCAAACTAAACGGTGTATTTTCCGAATACACAAGGCTGGAATAAAGGAAGAATGTCAGGAAAAAGTAGAAACATTCCACATTACGGTACTAGCTGTGCATATTTCTGGCAGTTTAATACATCTCATACAGGCGACTGGGGAAATTCGGCAGTTTTTCCTGCTACCATACAAACTAATTTCCAGTAATTGTGCATGTTCTAAAAAAATAAAACATGCCTGCATATGTGTACGAACTATATCATTATTTCACAAAGACGCTACATTTATGTAAGACAACCCTGTTCCACGAGCAGTTCAAACGTCTTGAGACCCATGAACTTTAAAACATCTGCGAACCAGCGCATGCAGAGTGGCACACGCAGAGTCTGTGTCGCAAGCTAATTCGCCAACCGTCCAAAGGCCTTTGATATAAATGCTATTTAAAATCTCTGCAAAGCGGGGTGTAATATTTTCCTGACTCATTCACATGCAAGGAACAGAATTCAAGCGTATGAAATACCTACACCGCTGCTTCACCGACCCCTCACACGATTGCCTTGTGCCGTGGGGACTGACAGGGAGGTTCATCGGCGCAATTGCCCCCGCCGATAGCTTTGGGATTTCTAACCCAATTATAAAGGTAAAAGTGACAAGCACGCTTATAAAAGGTACGGAAACACGTCGGTATCTGCCTATACCCAACGTCTTATACACCGGGAAAACGAGATCCCGCTCCTCGAAGTGCTTGTGGCACGCTACGGCCAAACGTCCCAATACAATTCTAACTCATTAAGTTAAATACAGAGAGCTGGAGTACGGACTATGGACAGCTAGTTTGGAAACGAAATGGGTAAATACATGTTTTTAGCTTTTTATTGTGGTCTCTCTAAAGACAAATGCAGAAAGAAAAGGAAAAAAAATATTAGTGGGACAAAAAAGTATAGGAAAGCTCTTCGGTTACAGAATTTACCCAGAGCTTCACCATTGTCAGATAAGACAATGGTGACTGACAATGGCTAAAAATTTCAGGAGTTTCCAGCCTGAATCACTTGCAGTTCTTTCCCTATCCCAGTTGCAGATGACAAAAATTAACAACATACCACCTTTATTGTTTATTATTAGAGATCTTGGCATTGATTCACGATTATCGATGACTAACACTGTGGAGAATTGTTTTGGTGACTGGATATGTCCATATTAAAGAGACAATACTGTAACAACAAACATAAATGTGTCCGTGGCATGAAAACACAATAATTATAATTTCTGATACGTGTTACATAGAAGCAAACCCAGTGTGAAGTAAGTATGCAGCCCTGGCCGGAGAATTGTATGCAAACAGCCCTATCGGTGGGTACATATGTCTAAAAATATATTTAAATGGTTATTGGTTGTGGAATCTCAAACACCAACCTGAACATATATTATTGATAAAACATCAACCTGTGTAATAAGACAATAATGCAAATTTTAGTGGGTCAGATATTATCCAGCAAAACTTGAGATCTCTAACAAAGTGAAACTCTCCAAGTATGTAGTTTGAATTCTAGCTGCCAAAGATCCTGGTATCACTGGTTCGAAGCAACAGATATTCCCCCTCCCACGCTAAAAAAAAGACTGCCTAAAGGTTGTTGGCCACCAGCAGACTAATAACTTGTCGGAACAAAGTGGATGCTCGTAGGCTTCTGCTAGTCTATGATCTTGCTCCATAAAAATCATGCAAGGAGCAACCTGCTGACGCAGTGGACAACATTGTCTCTCGAGGGTCTCAAGAAGCACAGCCGAAAGATTTTATGGCCAGTTGAAAACTCCTGTCATTCTGAATGGTCCATGCAAATAAAAAGTTAACACAATGCATTGTCATTCGGGCAAACTTATTCGTTGCTTCCTTACGAACCTGAACCAAAATCTTTAGAGACATATTCCTTAATACTGTGTAGACCTTGCTCTCTGTAGACTACTTTGGTATTTCTCATTTCACTTGGCCTCTTGATGAGCTTGCGATACCTGTCGCTTGCGCCGTCAAGTCGAACCATGAGTTGAACCAGGTTTTCTTGGTGTGGCCACCGAGATCCCATGATGCCCAAGGAATATATGGACCAGCCACTTCATTGTTCTTTCTCATTTTTGCTGTATGTGTGTTCTCTATCCTCTCAGGATCTGCACAGGACAATGTAAGGACACATTAGTTGTCTCGTCGCAACACATACACTTGCAGAAGAGAAACAGGGCTACGAAACATTCCATAGGGCTGCTCCTACTATCCTTTTATTATCCTCTTTGCCCCAGCCATTCTACATTACAGTTGACCATAGATTAGACTGCATAGATCAGTATGGCGGAACCTAGCATATGCTGGTGGTTACATATACTCAACTTAAGCCAGCAATCAAGTGCACTTCACAAAAAAGTGACCACGGACACTACCTTTTGTTTATTGCGGTTCCCTGCATGTCCCTCAGGCCTGATTTTTATGCCTTGAGAATCTGTATGGATACACAAAAAAGGACACATAATGCAAATGTTGCTATTTTATGCGCAACAAACGAGAAAAAAATGCCTAACGTGAGTTTTAATTGTTTTGAGGGGAGTGCGTTGGAAGGTGTAAACTTGCGAAAGAATTGCATGTAGAAGGACGGAGAGCACATCTCGCGATCAGGGTCTGCTGTCTGCATTCTTCCCTTGTATGCGTAAATCTTTCGAGATTTTAAAAGTGTCTTTCGAAATTAAATTTTACTATCCAGCTTTCTATTTATTTCTGAAAGAAATAAAACATGGCAAACTCTTCGCAGGGCTATAAAAGCATCCATATATGAACTCTATGAAACATTATAAAACTGGCAGAAGAATATTTGCGTATAGACTACAATTTACTCGACGGGCCGGGATTTACACTGCTGTACACGAAATCGACGAGTGGTAGAGGAGGTGAGATCTCGCCTAAAATACATGCAGGACGGTCTTCATCTACACAACTACGTGCTAAAAACGCTCGCCGAAATTGAATTTAAAAAAATTTAACGATATATTCAATTACCTAAAAGAGTACAAAACCCTCAAATGGTGCAATTTGTGGCTAGAAGATAAGCTTTTCGTGGGATAAACTCGCCGTCGTCGTGCTTCTTGTCCCCGAACGCTACTTGGGCACCACTTTGCGTAACCGCATGACTGAGGTAGTTTAAAGACACGAAAAGCCTTCCACTCGCCCGAAAGTGTGAAGCTCGCGAAGTGCGATGATCGAAGCGTCGACGCTTGACGCACCAAAGGTGACCGAAAGCGCGAAAGCACGGACGCCTCCACTACGGCAACGATCCACCGCAGAGCGCAAGCGCATAGGCGGCGGTTTCGTCCGTTTCGTTTTGGAAGCGCAAAAAAACAGAAAAACACACAAACTTAAAAAAATTTATATTTTTAGGAATACGTAATTTGTATTTAGTGAAATAATATGCAGTTATAACTAGAGTTAAATGACGTTTGATTTATTATTGTTTTGGTATTGAGTGCCTCCGACCACGCGAGCGCTGCTGTACACCTAAAGAATGGCGCCATCCGTGTTCCGGCCGCGCAACTCGCTTTTTGTCCGGAGGTAAGTACTCGCTTTACTTTTGTGCATTTCCCGCGAGACTCCTCTCCTGACCAATAATCCTGATTACACGAGCGCCCTAAACTGCCAGTTCGACGAGTTCGATCAATCTGAATCGGCTTTTAGATTACAGGGTGCGCTAACGGTCGCAGGTTCGTTTATGACAGTTTGGCGCAACCGAAATTCCCTCAGTTGAACCGTTAAGGGGGGACACTACCCAGATAAGTCAACTTCTGTACCACTTGCTTGATTTCAATCAAATTTGCAGTGGAAGATCCCTGCCAAATTTCATTGTCCTATGTCAATTCTGAAACTTGTTATGAATGTTACAATATGGAAGTCAGTGTGTTCGCTTAACTATTGTTTTAAAATAAAATAAAAATTTGCGATTTTCATGTGTAATATAGTCATAGAAATACCCATAGCACATACCCAGCTAGTCATTTTGCTATATTGCATTGTTTTTCATAAGTATAACTTCATAAGAAGATTGCTATTTTGTTTTCTTCGTGTCTGCACTTTTTTACAAATACATATTTTTTTTAGCATAAAGGAACGTTAAGGTAGAAAAACTGACCAGCCAGGCACGTTCCTTACAAAATTCTATCCCAGAAAACCACCGAAGAATACTCTATTGTGTAATAGGAAAACAATAGTTTTCCTAAAGTGAAATTTATGCCAAAAAGTGGAACGGAGAAAAATGAATTCAAAGTGCTCCAACCCCTACCTTTTCTTTAGCATCGGTGGACCGAAAATAATTTATAAAAAATTAACTATGCAGTGTAGACTAATGAAACTTTCTGGGAATATTCTCTAGATATTGATGGATGTAAATATGGCATTTTTTCAAAATCAACTTTTTTTTGCAGAAATTGTTTTTTCCGGGTAGTGCTCCCCTTAAACTGGATGGTCGCCAACGAGGTTGAAGATGGCGGCGTCTATCATGTCAACACAATTATGGAAACACTCAACATGGTGAACAGAACAGTGCACAAAAAGATAAGGGCAGAGAGAAGGAACATGCACAACACATAAGCGCTGACTCGCAACTGAATTTATACACAACACCATTTAACTACAATGTCTGCCCCATAGTCCAATCTAAAACAAGGTTTCGATCTTGTCTCGATATTGCCCAATTATTGTTGCACCTTTATGAATCGGAGAACATGAGCATGAATTGCAATGTACGGAAGATGACCGCCCACCGTAGATTTCAGTGAACGATCATGCTCAAGAAGGCGATCGTTCACGCACCGTCCAGTTTGGCCCACATAGTTTCTACTACACGTTAGTGGGATTTTGTACACAACGCTTCTAACGTGTGGTAGAAGCGTTGCCACCCATCAGTGACACAACTGAAACCTTGTTTTTAGATCGGACTATGGGGCAAAGACATTGTAGTTAAAATGGTGTTGTGTCGCGTGTGGCATGCACTGCGTGCCCTGCGTGTCTTTCAGAAAGTCCTCTCCTTCCTTTTGTGTATAAATTCAGTTGCGAGTAGTGATGGACCGAATCTGCCGAACTTGAGATTCGGCAAAGTTTGGCACATGCCAAACTTTTCAAGGAAAGTTCGGCAAAAATTCGGCAAACGTATGCGCACGCGCGAGAACGCGACGGGGCTGTGGATTGCAAATAGACGCCGTGCCGTCATGTGGTCGCCATCGAAGTGTAGTACTGGTAGTATTACCACCGGTTACAACGAGGTGCAGAGTAGGCGACATGGTAACTGTGTGTTTGTCAGCCTTTGTGAGTGTGGTTCTATTCGATATTTTCTGCCTCAAGAACAGTAGATCGACCAAAAATGGACGCAAAAATGACGCAGTCCACTGCGCAAGTGACAAATGATGCGGTACATTCGGGATACGCGATTTTCATTTGATCTTTCCAGTGAAGCAACGTGGTAGTTGCAACATTGACGGACAAGTACTTTAGAGCACTCCTCGCCATTATAACAATCCTGTTTTCGGTTCACAAGTACTTTGTGCCAAAACAAAATAATATTGCTTTTTACTTAGCGTTATTTCGTGGTTTTCATCTATCCACATAAAACTAAACACAAAACTATCATGCTCGATGTTGCACATCCGACAGTCCTAACTCTTCCTATCTTCCTAAACGTCCGGTGTGTCCTAACATCAGAAACCGTCATTTTAAAAGTTAAAAACGAGACGCTGCAAATATGGGACGCACAATTTCATGCAGAGTTAAAGTGGACTCAAATCGAAAAATATGCATATTTACAAACATATTCGTTATCTCTGCTGGTGAAGGCTCAACAGTCTTTGCATTTATTTTCGCATGAATCGGTGACTCGCAGAGGAAGTATAGAACATGGTGTTACTGCCTTTTTTCAACAGTACGGAATTGCAGGCTTGCGCTGATGAGGCCTCAAAACTGAAACTCGCGTGACTGCGCTCGCTACTACCCAACCCTGTTGTCACACCACTTCTTTTAAAAAGTAACTTTAAAATTACCAGTAAACACACAAAAATGACACCGATACAACTATCTTGTAAAATATCACTTTATTTAGTAATAACTGTGTCAATATGCATTTAAAATTGAGACCTGTGTCTGTGTTGTCCCATTTTTTTGTCCTACGTCTCAGGTTTTACAATGCTAAAGCTTTTTTTGCACGAGAAACAATATATCAACTTTTAGGTCTGGCAACAATGTATTTTTGCTGAAGCTTTACCGAATCTTTAAGAAAAGTTCGGCAAAAATTTGGTTTTGCCGAATCCTCAGATTCGGCAAAAGTACGGCCCATCACTAGTTGCGAGTCAGCGCTTGTGTGTTGTGCATGTTCCTTCTCTCTGTCCTTGTCTTTTTGTGCGCTCTTCTGCTCACCATGTCATCATACCAACTCGCCCAACTTACAACACTTCTGAAACACTTAATGTTTTGCAATGCTGGAGAAGGCATTTAAAATTACTTTTAGCACAAGTATGTTGGGACGAGATATGTTCGAATTCAGAGCTGTCACTTTGAAGATTCCTACATTTCACGATGGTTGCTGAGGCAGGAAGGCGGGAAAAGTCTGCGCATCAGCGGACACAGCCGGATCGATGGTTGGATGGTAATGGCTACACCCTTTTTAACGGGTGGCAGCTTGCGCCACCTAGCCTAACATTTCGTCATCTCCTTTTTTTTTTTTAATTTGTATAAAATTTGTTTTAACACAACCCTCTTTAAAGTGTTACCATTGCTTATTTTTATCTGTATTTTCACCCCTCCCTAGAGATTTTCCACCAATCTTCTAATCTCCTCTTTGTTACCACAATTCTTTCCCTATCCATTCATTCATCCATGTCTGCAAATCCCAGTGCCCCCTCCGAATCTGTAGTCATCCCCACCAAGAGGGTGGGACAAAGACCCGTGCACCCTAAAATTACATGTTCTATAATTTCTCTTTCGCAGTTGCAAACGTCGCATAGAGTGTCTATTTCCTGGAATTTAGCCCTATACACCAGCTCATGTTTACAAACAAACCGGAGCGCCCCTAGCGGACACTACCGGCGCCGCGCATGCACGATGGGGGTGTGGGCAACAAGCTCGCCGTCGCCCAAAAACAAACCATTGAAATGCGATGTTGTCGGCGTCTGTGTGAGTCCCCCTGCCCTTTTTCGCGTTCGAATTGTTGATTTTACGTCGTTCTGGCAATGTTTCACTACTTGAGCGGCGTCAGCGAAATTACCGGGGCTCGTTACACCGCAAAACATTGCGTGAATAACGTGACATGCGGCGATTCATTCCGCGTGTATGCCGCAGAATGTACGCTAAAGCCTGATTCGCATGATGAGATTTCGCTCGCACTTTTCAGTCGCGACGCAACTCGGGCTGCAAAAGCGTGACCGTAGCTGAGATGGTCGACGTCGGTACTGAATATCGCAAGCAGAATCGGACCAAGTGAATCAGGCATAACAAGTCGGTGATGGCCACTGGTAACAATGATCAACGTCTCCTTGTATCTATTGTTTACATCAAGCCTGCTTCCCACCCTTCAAACATAAGTCTTTTGAGGCCTGCACCTACTTCTTATCGCAAGAACCGGGCGAACATTTGACCTACGGGCCGGTGTCATCTAAAAGAGCAGACGACAAGCGGAAACGTTTGAAAGAGCAGACGACAGTTCGAACGATCAGGCGGCCGTTTGAACTTGAACTTGAAGACGCACTGAACGTAGTCCGCTGCTGGTACTGGTCCGTACAACTTGAAGGTTTCCCGGCGTTCATGTTGGAACAAAACAAATAAATGTGTTGACCACAAATATCCGTGAATTCAACCCAAAGTGCTTCCCGCCCAAGCAATCGTGGTCCGACGGCGTCTGGTTTTTCCTTTTCACGGCACATATCCACGTTCATGGACGAACCGAACACATGAAAACTGACCTTCAAACCTTTCTCGACTCTTTTGGTACAGTCCCAGTCGCGGCTTTTGACGAGAAGGCAGGTTTTTGTCTGGTTCCTTTCAAAACAACGCAGGAATACACGTCTCAAATGGGGCCTTCCGCCCACAGCCCCAGACCGGAAGTGCGACCGACGCGCCACCATCGCGTCCGTGACGTAACAGAGATGAGTTCGTGTATATGTTTTCGTTCTTAGCACCCCCGTTCTAGCTTCAAACAGCAATGAGCTCCCCAATGAATTATCATACAACTGTTCCCTCTTTTTATTTCTTGTTTTTGTGCCATGTATATTGTTAAAGCTGATTTCCCAGCATTCTCTCTTCCCACTATTTCCTCTCAGTTTCCTTTACTCTTTTTTCTACTGATGTGCTCTGATCAGCCCGATCTCGTTGAATGTATTTAAATCTTTGCTTGCAGGTTCGGTTCGTCCACTTAGTGTTTAGACTTTTCATATGTTATGAAACTTGTACACTTTCCCTGCCCACTGCATATCCTCAATTTGAACTAGTCTTTGTTCAAAGTTTACTTTACTGATCGCTTCTCCACTCTCGAAAGATGCCCAACCCCTATCCCCCTGTACTCCCTCATTTGATGTATTCCCATGTGCCCCCAATGCCAACCTACCCATTACATTACAAGTATGATCTCGATAGCACTGGGTTTTGTCTGTATCGAATTCATTTTAAGCATTTTGCTAATTGTTCCACCGAAGGATGGGAATTCAGGTCTGTATTTCTAGCATTAAACTGTTGTCAGTAACCTAGGCCCTTTCAATAAGGTATGCTGTCCAGTGACAGCTTCCTCTCTTAGACCAGGCGTCTAGCACCGAGACTTCTGGCCGTCATATTTTGGTTCCTAGATCCGCACGTGTGTCGACTAATTGCGGCGGCGTCCAGCTCTCGCGAATTGTTTTCGCACGCAGGACGATAAATCATGGAAAGCACTTGCATTTTCCTTTTGGCCCGTTGGCAACAGCTGGTGATTTAAAAGGCTAAAAAGTGCAAACAAAACAAGGACAATAAAGGCACAAAGACGACAGGACGGGCTGCTATTGTGCCTTTATTGTCTTCGTTTTGTTTGCGCTTTTAAACCTTTTAAATCAATATGAACCAACTCGCCCGAACCCAAGTTTTAATCCAAGAGCTGGTGGCACACTGCAACATTATATCTACACAACAGCATGGTTGTGTAAGCTTAGCCTTGACTATACCGTGCATCCTTTCTCCTTGACCATGTGCTGCAAGCAAGGCAGACACTGACTGTGTCTGCCTTGTTCTCAGCTCTGGGCCTCAGCATGACTTCCACCACCTGAAGAGACGGGCAGGCACTCCTCGGCCCATGTGGGACTGACTCCAGGTGCGTCCCTCTTTTTCCTCTTGGTTCCTTTTGCACATAACACCATATTCCTTGGTTAGAGATACATTTGCCTCACAATTGTCAGAACGGTTAGACTTGTCTTGGCAAAAGAAATCACTTTCTCTTTTACTTTTTCTTTGCTCTTTGCTTTCTTCACCTCTGCTGAGCTTTCAAGCATCTACTGTCTTGTAGCTAAGCATGCTTGCTGCACCAGGTGGTCAGCCCAAGTGCATTATAACTGTTTCTCTTAGCACAGCCTTGTTTTATGCAGTATGTCATTACATTAACTTTACTGTAATGACATTGACTAAGGAAAAACATGATTGTCTGCCCTTGCACTATAAATAGATGTTATGAGTGACCTCTCCTTATTTACGGGTGCAGACCTACTAACTTCACGACCATGGAGTCTGTCAAGGACAATAAATCCCCATCGAGCGAGGTTGAAATCCTACGCGCCAACCTGCCTGATGATGTCGCCGCTGGTCGGTGGGTGGAGGACTATGGGCTCCGCACAAACACATCCTGGATTGTCGACTTCATCAAGTCAACATACAGATGCCAAAGGTAATGTGTGTGTATTACAGTGATACATAGGCATTGAGGAGGAAAAAGGATTTAGTTACGCTGCTCTATCTTTATCCTCTCATGCTGCACTTTTGATGCCACACCCCTTGATCAAGCTTCAAAGAGTGGAACAGTCTGCCTGAGCATGTCTAAATCAGATTGCTAGCATATTATGGAAACGTTGAAGTGTTAATTGTAAGGTCAGTGATGTGTAGTAGAGCCCTTGCAAAAATCCCGGAAGGCCACGGGGTGGCGAGGCGCCCTTCCTGTGGCCGCTTACCTCCCCTCGCCCGCTCTGTTTCCCAGAGTCCCTGCCTTTCGGTGCCTGTTGATTGCACTGCATGGTTTTGCAAGGGGTCTGTTGCTGCGCCGGATTTCGCTGCCATGCCTTATCCTACTACATTTCACGAAAATCGGAATAATTTTGACCAAAGCAGTTAATTTTACTTTCTCAATGCCAGAACTACAGTCAACTCTCAGGAAATCAGTTAGTTAATTCAGATTTTCTTGTAGTTTGATGTATGTATGCAGCTATGTATAATGCATGTACCTACATTCAGAGTGGTTAGTCCAAGTGAATATCTAAAACTGGGTTAACAAATCATTGGAAAGCCCCTTTAACTTTTCTAGACAACATCTGTTTCATAGTAACTTGTTCGTCCTACTGCTACAGTAAGGCTGACATTTATTGTTGCAGGATGGTGTTTCATAAGACATGGAGGTGCAGCCAACGCAAGCGAAGTAAGGTGCGGGGGAACCCCGGTGCAGATTGCCCAGCCAAAATCGACATCAAAATCAAGAAGATAACCAAGAGCACCAAGAAGAAGGACCCGTTGCTACGAGGAGACACGCCACTGCCTGCCGTGATCAAGCTGATCCACCAAGAAGGCCACACTCACAGCACGGACCCTGCAGATGCACCTCGTCGCCTTCGTCCTTCGCCTGAGACTAAGCATACATTCCGGGACTACTTTGACAACGGGATGGGCCCAGCTGAGGCGATCAGGCAGCACGAGAGCAAACTTCTGGTGCAAGATGGAGGTTACGCTCTGCTTGCCAATGGCGCTGTGAACCCCTTGCCGTCATCGGTGTACTACTGGTTCAGACTGTGGCGTGACCAGCGCTTGGGCAAAGACGTGGACCCATCGAACAAACTTCAAGAGATGACACCAGCGTATGCGGAACAAGGTGAGCATATGAGGGTCAGAGTGAGGAATACAGTCGCCGACCGATTTTTCGGACTCCGATAATTCGGACTTGTTCGATATTTCTGGCTTTGAAAAGGTGCAGCTGCATAGCCAACAACCCGCATTTGCCAATGACCTTGCTGTGTGATATCCCACTGGTATAGGACAGCTTGCACCATAATGAAAAGCGTCGGTGTTCAGCTCAAAAGAGAGCCGGAAGTCAGGAAGCGGTCCCATCTCCACAGTGTTTTCCCGAAACCCTACCGTAAAATTCCGAGCGAACGCCCACCCAAAATGAAGAGATAAATGGTGAAAAACATGGGGTGGGCTATCTTTGGGGATGCCACAGCAAAATGTTATCAGAAATAATGATGAGAACCAGGGCACCCGCTACAAACCGCGTGACGCGGGAATTGATACTGCAGATTGCGGACACGGCGAATTCGTGTTTCACGATGCGATGAACACGCCGGAATTCACTATGAACTCCTCTGTCACGGGAAAGGATACCGCAGGTTGCAGACGCAGCAGATTCGCGCGTTTGACAGCGCGAAGGACCCGCGGAAACCCGCCGAGAACTCGCATCTCACGGGAACGGATACCGCGGAAACCGATATCGCGTGCGCAGATCGCGGACGAAAACGCGGGAATCCACTGCAAACCCGCATGTCACGGAAACAAATCAAGCAGATCGCGGCCGCAGCAGAATCGCATTTCACGATGCAATAATACACGCGGAACAACTCGCGCGTGTTACAGCTAGGAATCGATATCGCGGGCAAAAACACGGGAATCCGCTAAAAACTCGGGAACGGATAGCGCAGATCGCAAACGCAGCAGATTTGCATTTCACGCATTTCACGCGCGCAGATCGCAGACAAAAACGGGGGACCGCAGATCGCGCCGTTGAAACGCGATTCCCGTCGGACATCGCGGGGAGGGCGATGTATCGGAATACCGTTCCCAACAGATGTTGGACAAAAAGGGGGGGGGTGGGCGATCCTTCAAACGTGGGCGTTCGCTCGGAATTTTACGGTAGTCAGAAAACTCTCCTTCCATTCTCTCCTGCTTGCCTCCGGGTGGTCTGTCAAGTGTAGGTCATACCACTTCTTGGCTATCCCATTCAGATAAAGACGCATGTTCTTAATCCAATCCTCTTCTGATACCCAGCAATTCTTTTCTGCTGCATATTCAAAGAAATCCATCCAGCTTTTGGACTTGAAGAGGGGCAATCGAATATGTCTGGCTCGACGAGCTCAAAATGAGGTCTTTGCAGTGCTATCAATTCCGAGACAGTTGCTTCCATCAGCTCGGTTTGCTGCGCCATTTGCTGTTGCTGCAACTGCAGTCACTGCATCGTGATTATGACAGTGGATACTGGCATGTCTAAGCTGTCTTTGCTGTCTATACTGATGGAGGCTGGGCTTAAGAACCAAGTCCTCCAATGCCGAAAGTTGAATATTCACCTTGGCATATCCTTTGCTGATGAGTTCTTTGAGCAAAAGATTGACCTTTTCAAGAACCAACTCTGTGAGCTCAGGGGTGCTGATGTGTCCAGGCAACTGTCGCTCATCCTCGTCTTTTCAGTAACATGAAAAGACCACTTTTGTCACCCGTCGTTTTGTCCAAGGTAAAGTTTACCCACATTTTTTCCTCTGAATCGATTCTGTCGACTGCGCCAAATTGTAATAATCCCTAGAATTGCGTTGCAAGCTCACTGGTTAATCTAAACCATCTATTGATTTCTCGCCGTTCCGTACTGCTCTGTTCTTCGTTCTCCTCCTCATCAATCTCGTTCAAGTCCACTTCATTTCATACTTCCGTTTATTTCAAACATATTTCAAATGTTTGGTTGTCCCACTGTGTTTTCAATGTGTTTATAAGCCGCTTAATTTCGAACAACGTTTTCGTGAAAGTCTTACTTTTTTTTCTCGCGATCCCATTGAGTGCGCTTCTTACTGAGCACCGGTGCACTGCGGAGAAGCAACACCCGCGGGGTTCCAAAGCGGGACAGCCAACATTTTAAAGTTTGATTGTCTATTACAGCGGCGGCCAGGCTGACCCGGCCTAAGAGCCGCAAACAAAACCACGAAACTTCCAAGAGCCGCGGGGGGGGAGGGGGGAGGGGACACAATTTTTGTACAGAGCAATAAACGAAACTCGAACTACTTTCAATCTATCCGAGTCAAAAGGAGTCCAACTGTACGAAAGGTAGCAGCAGCACGAGACTACCAAACCGCAACATGACTTTCGATTTAAAACATTCTCCATTTCTCTGTTTGGGGAAGCGCTCGTGTGACCGAAAGGAAGGCAGGGGAGTGGGGGGGGGGGAGGGAGGGAGGGAGAGGGAGCCGTGAGCCGCACTTTAACACGCGAAGAGACACATGCCGCAGCTTGGCCACCCCTGGTGTTATTAGCTTCGTTGAGCGTGCTCCTTACAGAGCACCGGTGCACTGCATAGAGGCAACACTCGTGGAGCTTGCTTCTGCAGGTGTTACTTCTCCACAGTGCGCCGGAGCTCGCTAAGAAGCGTATTCAACGGGGCTAATAGTCCACGATGGACAACTTTTTGCTGAATGAACAAACTTCATTTTCTTTTGAGGCGTCCTGTGCTGTCTAAACAATCCACTTTTAGCAGCTGTTCCCGTGGCATGCAAGCTCAGCCAGTTGCCGCGTGTTTATTGCACCGTGAAACAAGAATCTGCTGCGTCCACAGTCTGCAGAATCCTTTCCCATGACACAGGAGTTTGTGGCGAATTCCCGCATGTTTATCATGTTGTGAAAACGCGAATCCGCCGTGTCCGCAATCTGCAGTATCGGTTCCCGTGTTGCGTGGTTTGGAGCGGATGCCCCTTGTGTTTATCATCATTTTTGATAAACTTTCGCTGTCTTATCGCCGTGACCTATGGAGATGTTAATCCTTGAAAGGTCGACAATCGCGGAGGGTGTGGCTGGGGGCTCTGAAGATGGAACCTAATGGGAAACCAGTTGGTCACCCGGCGACGTCACTCAAAAGGCGCTGTGCAAGTTGAGGGGCCCTCCCTGCAATTTGTTTAATTAAAAAAAAAAAAAGATTACCGTGCGCAAAAAAAAAAGGGGTTTCTGTTCTCCGTTCTATAGTTGACACTGATTGATTCCTGCAGTTATTTGGACAAAGTCCGAAAATCGTTGCACTGCGCCTTTATCGACGGTGCAACCGATATCTGTATTTTTGAAGCAACGGCTTTATATGGGAACCCTGCAGAGACCTTCCTTGCTCCTGTTGGTGTTGGTCGCATTGTAGCAAGGCCATGGGAGTGGGTGCCGGCAGCGGGGCGACGCCGTTAGTTTTCCGTTATAGCCCCTGCCACGAGAAGTGAAGTGTCATGTGACGTCATGATGCCGTGTGTGACCACGCGGTGGTGCACATCACATCCTCGTGTCATGGTGTCGCACAATGTTGCAGCGTCATGTGACATCCCAGTGTCACATGAGGTTGCAGTGTCATGTGGCATCATGGTGTGATATCACAATGTCACGTGACATTGTATAGTGTCGCATGGCTTCGTAGTGTCACCACAATGTCACATCACAGTATCATGTAACATCACACTGTCACATGACCTCGTGGTGTTGTATGACATCACTGTCATGTGACGTGCTGCGACATAATGTCGCAGTGTTGTGTCAGATCATGTTGTCACGTGACGTCAGATGTTATGTGACATCACAGGGTCACACGATAACGCAGTGCCATGCAATGTGACGTAACAATTTCCCTGCTACACTTAGTGGGGAATTCTCTTTGCTAAATTCCTGCAGAAAGTGCCGCTCATTAGGCCCGCTTCAGACGGGGCAATTCTTCCCAGCAACTTGACGTCGCAAACGAGCCAAGCAGGCCACCCGCCCTGACACGCAGCAACCATTTGGTGCAATTTGCTATCGTCACCATTAAGTTTGATTTTTCTTGCACGATTTGGACACACTGTTGCGCTCTACAACCATGTTCTTATACATTTAAATGGCGTTGTGGATACTTACTCATCTTTCTGAAACGGTTTATTTCCAAAAAAATGATCAATTTCAAACCAGAACCAACAATTTAGTTGTCGTCATCACCGGCATGGGGTATCACATGAAAATATTGTGTCTCTGATTGGCTGCTGCCACTTTGAACTTCTTTAAATTGCTCCGAGTTGCTCGCTTGTTTCGAGCCGGACCCGATCTCAACAATTCGTGTCAATCTAGGGAAAGTTAGGGAACAACCACCAGCAACCCCGAAATTGCTGAAAAAGTTGCCCAGTCTAAAGTGGTCCTTAAAAGCCCCATCACTGTGCTATCAACTTCATTGCCTTTGACAAAATGTCTAATACCCTGGTTACACGGGCACACTTAGCTTCAGCTAGGCTTCACCACAGTTACCACACCGGACAGCTATTTTGGAAGAATTGAAGAGTGCATGTGCGCAGCTTTGATGGGCGCTAAGATGCGCAAGCGCACACGTGCCCATATCTTTGACCGCATAGTCACAGAACGTAGTTCATAAGTATTGAATGGTAACTGGGACCTGGCATAACTGCAGCTAAGTGTGCCCGCGTTACTAGGGTATAAGCCAGGCGATCATTTTTTGAAAACACGGGACGAGCTGCGGTTTGATATAGTCACGGGAGTTATATTTCTCGTTCGTTTCGGTGGCAAGAATACTGCAACTGGTTTCTACTTGTTAACATATCGCAATCACCGTACATACATGCATAGTTATCAGTGCTATTTTGTTGCACCAACCTTACAAAAAAGTGGAATACATACAATGTAGTACACAAACTTTAAGTAAGAAAAAAAACATTTAGAAAGGGTTCATCTTATAGAGTAAAAAGTATGGCGGTTTTTGTCGTATTACTATAGAAGATTGTCTTTGTTTTAGGCCTTGGACGCCAGACTTGGAAAGAGACAAGCCATCCGACAAAAACCGTTGAGGACGCCCGGTTCAGGTGCTGTTTCTGTGGCCATGCTTCGAGGGATCAGCGCGGCATAATCGATCACCTCATCGCCCATTCTGGAGACCAATTGACTATCTTGGCGCCCGCACTGCGTGGGCCCTTTTCCGAGGGGGCGAGACTGGAGTCAACCCACTGTGACTCACAACCACCGTGACTCACAACAGTGGAGCATCTTTTGAGTGTCCGCCATGTCCAGCAGCATTCTTCACAAACAGCAGACTTGGCAGTCGCGCTCGGAAGTATGCCAGGGAGACGCTATGCAAGTGCCACCTCTGTACCACGTCGTTCAGTCTACAGTGTGCACCGAGCCGTCGCGTCCGAAGGCATGCATGTTGCAGGCTTTTTAAGTGTGCCACTAGTCCGATGGCCTTATCTGAAATGTGGCCCTGCCTGGCACACAAGCACACACGCTACGGATGGGCCTTTCAGGTGCCAGGAAGGTCGTAAATCATTTGCTCACAAGTCCACTCTGTCCAGGACATTCGAATGCACACGTGAAGCCTTACGAGAAGCCACAGTGCTCTAAATCACTAACCTGCAGTTTCAGCTTGACCAAGCGCTCAAAAGTACATGGACAAAAGACCTTAGCAGGGCCAGTGATGTAAGGCAGGGGCTCTCAAAATGTTCGGTTTCAAGGAGTGGAAATCTCTCGATCATTAGCCACGAGACCCCTCCTTTTCTCGGCACTGATGCAATCATTCAGTGCAGAAGCCTCCAGACTTTATAAACGGCAATGCACAAGTTAGGGAGTGTTTGACCGAAACCTGTGCATCAGTGGATGGCTGAGATCTTATAAAACAGTGCTTAAACTGAAGGTTCACTTAGGGGTGAGGGTCAGCCGAGGAAATTTAGGAGCTCTATGAAACCCTGCGCTTTCATAGTCTGTTTTGGGTTAATAAAACCTATACAAGCTCCTCCCACAGAGTTTTCTGCTGATCTCCACTCATTTCCTCTCCAGCTATCCCTCTGTTAAAGTGGAAAGGGTGGAGACTTTTATGGGGAGGTTTGAAAACCAGTGTCCTAAGGTACTTGTTTATTTGGCATCATCTCTAGCAGCAGTGTCCACATCTCAGTTTAGCTGGAGCTTTCCTTCAGTTAGGAGACAGTTTGAACAATAAGTAAACCCTTCGGTGCAGCAAGTCACAAGTTCTGAACTTCAATCAGCTCTGTGATTCACAAAAAGTTTTTGCCAAACTGTCATCTCATTGTGTTGTCTCGCATCAAACATTCTCTTAGTCACGCTAAGGCCAGTTCACATATACAATGCAGTGCTATCTGGGAGCTTAATGAATACTATAGACTTAGTGCTGTCTTGAACATAATTAGCAGTGATGCTTCGTTGTATCAGCACCGTGCACTGATACAGTGCAAAGTCAGCACTGCTGCATCAGTCCTCAGGTCAGTGATATTTTCATTGCTGACTTAGTGCTGTGCTGTATGTGTCGAGAGGCTTTTAGAGGGACATCAGGGAACAATAAATCTACTGTCGAGACCGGTTATAACGAAGTCAGTTATAACGAAAAAGCGGCTGCAGCGAAGCGATCACGATTTCCCATTTCCTTTTGCACTCCGTTATAACCGAAGTCGCTTATAACGAAATAGCGGATATAGCGAAGTGATTTCCGATTCCCGTTGACTTCGTTATAACCGGTCTCGACAGTAGTCGAACT
This sequence comes from Ixodes persulcatus, assembly GCA_013358835.2. Taxonomy (NCBI): domain Eukaryota; kingdom Metazoa; phylum Arthropoda; class Arachnida; order Ixodida; family Ixodidae; genus Ixodes; species Ixodes persulcatus. The sequence continues at coordinate 198,954 of JABSTQ010006130.1, forward strand.
TTGCTTTCGATATTACCTTGTTTGGGTGTTCTGTGACCTACTGGTTTCACGGATGGGTGACCTGGACGCTACAGCAGGTGTAATGTACAGTGATGTCTCGTTAATATGGACACCTCGGCCAAAACAGCATTCATAACTTGAGTTATTCATAATAATGAGGCGTTAATGCATGTGTTTACCCAGTTTGTGCCCCACAATGTTGAATATATATCGAGGTATTCATATTAACGAGGTTTGTATTAATGAGACTTTACTGTGGTAATGCAATACACAAAACATTACGTAATCTAGAACATTTTGTCTCGGAACTTGCATGGGGTCCAGAAGGAATGTTTAGGATTCACGTTCTGGAAGGTGTGCACTGGGAGCATTCGCTATTCAGTATTCTTCGAGAATACTGAATATGTTTTTCCTATGTAAGGCCAGAAATATGTATAAACACATTACCAAGAAATACTAGTTGTTACGAGAGCACATAGGGATTGCCTTATCTTGAATTATGCAGTACTGGGAAAAGGTGAGAGGATGCATGCTTTCATGGTAGGTCCATCACTAGAGCCCTGCGCGGATAACAGTTTGATTATCCACATCCGATACGCATCTGCAGACTTTGTATCCGCATCCAAACCGCATCCGCAAACTTTTTACATTATTGTATCCGTATCTGATCCGCATCCGCATACTTTGTATCCGAACCGCATCCGCAAAATGTGGAACCAGATCCGACTCACAATCTAGGCATTCATTGTATATCATAACATCAAGCGAGAATGAAAAGAAATTAAAATACAAAAAGCAGTTTTTAAGTTGTTTGCTTATCTTTGTACAAAGAAATCTTCGGATCACCATTCAAAGGAGATGTCATTTTATCATTATCAGTTCCATCGTTTTTATATAAAAAAACCATCACCTTTCCCGAGGCACTGCGCGTCGAAGGAAAAATTATCTCAGTTATGTGATCGTCCTAGGAGTCCGCGACACTTTGCCCACAAGAAGTGCACAAAAGGAATGTCGAAGCACTTCTTTTGTTTAATGACCACACTACTCTTTGTGGAGAGGGGGACGTTTCTTCTACTTTCTTGTGACTTGTACGTTTCAGGTTTTCTTTGCCCGGAGAAAGTTTCCGCTCTTTCCCTGCCAATGTACTAGCTTTCTTGGGACGATTGATGCCCTGCAATCTTCACTTTTTCTATAGATAGCATTTTTGACGAGAGGCAATGCACTAACTGAAGCGATCTTCAGTGAGAATCGGATCTTTCTTAGGATCCCTATTGTTTCTTCGAAACATGTTTTGTGGAAATACAATTCGTGGACAACCTTTCGTGGACATACATTTTATGGACACAAGGTTCGTCGACGCTGTACGTTTTGTGGGCACATGCCCCTGCGATGCTTTGTTGACAACGCATTTCTTCACTAAGCCGCTAAAAGCTAGCGCGCGATTCACTAAGGCGAGCTTAACCAAACCATGCCACCCTCCCCCCTGTTATCCAGACGAGACGCAAAACGTTTGTTACGAAAATAGCAGGGTTCTGTGTGACGAAATGTCTCAGGTTTTTCGATGAGACGAACACGAGAAGCCTTTCGATCTAACGTCGCATGTCGACGAAACGATCTGTAGGTGAAACGTCAGTCGACGAACTGAATGCCACCGGGCAAAAATTTGGATCCGGATCCGCCTATATCCGCATCCGCAGCCCCTGACATCCGCATCCGATCCGCAATCCGCCAAAATGGTATGTTTACACTTGCGGATCCGCCAGCGAATCCGCCCAGCTTTTGCCGCTGGGGCGAAACGCTGGGTGGAAAACGCAGCTGCCGCCGAGCGAGGCGTTTCGATGACCGGAAGTGACATTCTTGCGCAGCGCGACGCTGCCTACGTCACGAGTAGGCGTTCTTCCGGGAGCAGCAACGTCCGGGAGAGACAGTCGAGGTGGGAACTCTCGCGCCTTCTCGCCATATTTGACGGGAAGTAAGAGAACAGCTGCCGTAGCCGGCGCCGCCGCCGCCGGGAGCGGATCCGCTCCCGCGGCAGCGGATTTCTTTTCAGGTGTAAACGTACCATAATTTTTATCCGCATCCGCCAGTTTACTGCGGATATCCGCGGATTATCCGCAGGCCGCGGAGAGAAGGGGCAGGGTTTCCATTGCACCGTTGATGAAGTAGTGCACCTTGGCACCGCATGTAAATAAAATCGTCGTTCGCTCGCATTGCACCCGTTCATCTTCGTGAGAGCCCCCGTTGAAAGACGGACCTCCAGCGGTTGTGAGGACTTGCTTAGGCTTAGCGAGGAGTATCGGCTGCGTCTTGTACCTTTCTGGTGGCCTGGCTAGCACTCCAGAGTGCAGCACGACTCTCTCGGCTCACGGATAATTTAAAGGGACACTGACGGGGTTTCTATTGTCGACCAACTACCCAAAACATAATATGCGGCTCGAAATTCATTTTCTTTCCGCCCGAAACTGACGAGAATATATAGACTTCTTCAGGGATGGAAGTGCTGCGCCATTTGCACCAAATTGCGCCATGAACAAAAGTGCTACATCTTGCGCCAAAATGGCATTTTTTGTTAAGAGATGCGTTACACCTGCGCCGAGATAGGCTTAAAGGGACACTAGCAGGGTATTTATGCTCGCCAAGGTTTTTATTTGTACATTAAAAATGATAGCCCAACTACCCAGAAAACAATTCGCGGCTCGAAATTCGTTTTCTTTCAAACCGAAAACAGCCGATCGAGAACTGGCCTGTTTGAGTCGCGCTCACTCTCTTTTCCGTGGCCACGTGCCGTTTTCTAGGGTTTAGACACAACCACCAAATATAATCAAAGTCGTAGGTTATTGAAGGCACGCACACAATATTAAAAATAGAAAAGAAATATGATACCTATTTTTTTTTTGCGGCCTCTAAAACGCTGCAAATGCGTTGTTTGGGGCAAAAAAAAAAAAGTATCAACCACGTGACTTCCGCCACCTCTCCTTTATATTTCTTCTTCCTCCCCAGTGCAGTTTCGGTTCGGTTTCGATCAGTTGCGTTTTTCGACTTCACTAAAAATATACGCGACGCTGTGGCAAAATATTGATTGGGTAGTCTTCTGACACCATAAGAAATCGCCTGGCAAAAAATAAAAAAAAATTGGAGAATGTCAGTGTCCCTTTAAAGTAAAAAAAGCGCGACTGTTTATAACGAAATTGGTTATAACGAAATAGCGGCTATAGCGAGGCGATCACGATTTCCCATTCCCGTTGGAACTTTTTCAATGTGTTCGTGTCTTTTTTAGCGAAGGAAATTGAGCAACTCCCACGGAGATAGAGAAAAATAATTTCCTAATAAATTTTTTTTAAAATGTTTATTGAGTTGAATACGAACCCCACTCAAGTGGGGTTTGTATTCCTTTCTAATTTTAATATTGAATGTGTGCCCTAGATAACCCACGACTTTGAAGTCAGCAGTGATGACCGCTGCTAGGCCCAGCTTTCTTAACCCCCTTCAACCGCAACATCAACCCATCATCCTATACCTGTTTTCACCTCAAGAACCGAAGTAAAACAAGTCCGGCTCCTCGCGGAACATTACTAATTTCCCCCTTTATGTGGATAATGAAGACATAAGTAGGTGAATTTTAGATTAGATATATGTTATCTTATCAAGACGTACACGTTCCAAACGCCAAAACCATCGCTTTTTCCTCCGACAACCGAATCTCGTAAGAACTATTTCGTAGGAACAATGCGCAAAACTTACTTTTTTATTGAAGGTGAAAACAGGTATAGTAAACGCTCAAGGCCTCCGTTACTGCTCAAGTACCGAAAACTGGAAGGATACGAGGGCGCGTAAGAACAGATGGACAGGCAGCGGGCAAACCATTGTCAGGTGGCGTGTGACGTCAAGTCTGACGAGCACCGAGGGACCAAGGTCACAGAAAGGTAGAGGAGGCGAGGAGGAAAGCCGTGATGTTTGCCTGGCAAATGTCCAAACAAGACGGACTGCCGGACCTGCCGTGTCACCTCACGCGTTCTGAAGGATCCTGTTTGGACACCCCTTTACACCTGCACAAACTCTAGCACTGCAACACCTACAGTATTATAAATTTAGTTATATTTCAAAATGGCAGCACTATTTGGTCGTAACGGGATGTCGTGAAGTGTCAGTTGGGAAATCGAACCGAAACTGTTCCCAAGATGCTTTCTTTGCTCTAGACGCTAGGATCGCTACGATTTTGCAAGAGGTCCTATTGGCTGCCTTTAGGCGGATGGTCCTGTCCATAAATAAAGCAGCCCAAGGTTTTCTTTTTTTTTTCTCTTCGATTTGGTCTTCATTGAGGCTGCGCTCCTCACCGCACCAGGCATATGGTATGGGCTCCAGCCTTTCTACTGCGTCGTGGCTTTTCCGGGCCTGAAGTAAGTAAATAAATAAATAAATAATAACAATAAGAAGAATAAATATTATTATTATTATTTACACCAAACTAGAGTACCAACGGGCGTGGCGCGCTGGACTGGACGAGCCCACGGGCGAAGTGCACAAATGTTTAGATAAACTTCTACTAGCTCGCCTGCACTCTCTGTGCTCCTTTGAGGATTTCTATTGGGTGGGTCACTTCGCTCACGAAACTTGTTTTATTTCCAGAAAAATGCAGGGATAGGTTTTCCTTTAGGAGTGCAAAGCGCATAAACAGCGGCAAACATCGAAACCGAAACCGAAATGTTTGTTGACAACCGGTTGTTGCAAAATTGGAATGCAATCAAAACCGCTAAAACCATAGAGTTGCTAAAACAACTGAAAAACCTAAACAATCACGCTAAAATAGTATTTCTCTCACGTAAATGGTGAACTTTGGTCACTAGACGTATATAATTGTTATAAATAATGTCTTATTTTATGCAACACAATATGTCAGCTCAATCGACACAACAAGCCGAGACGATCCAAGTGATCCAAGGAATTCCGTCGATGGCGGTCGATGGGATTAGACAGGATTATAGGAGGGAGCGACGGATTAGGCCAGCGTTCCGGGCGCCCCGTCCTTTGTCACTGTGAGACCAAGAGCCGAAGTTCTGCATTTCACTTTCGCCAGTGCTCCTGAATGACTTGAAGTTCGAGAGCCTTGCCTCCGCCAAAATTTTTAAACTTCAACTTGTGTGAGAGCCGCTTCCGTGTAACGCAGACGACAATCCAAATGAATGCGATCGAGTTCACGGGGCAAGGTAAGCGTCAATTTGTAAACAAAGCATTCTGCTGTCGTATTCACTTCTATTTGTTAATACACCCTAACGAAGAAACAGGGGAAGACAGCGTGTGTATTATATTTGTGCTCAGTTCCGGTTCTCCGAAGCATTTGGTCTCTTGACTCCTGCGACAAAATTGACAGTAGATAAATGACAGTTCCTCATTTGTTCCGCGGCTGTGTTTTGAGGACCGCTTCGGGGGTGGTGCACGAATGTACCCGATGTCAAAAGCCCTTTGTCAAATGCCCCGCGGCAAACACCCCGCCCTTTTCGCCCGGCTTTCAAAAGCCCCAGTTCGAGAAGCCCATGACGCGTAGCCCTCAAGATCGTGTAACGTGTGCACGCGAGCTTGTGTAACATAATTAGGCCATACCCGGGACTCAAGTAAAGAATAACTGGATAATGTTTTCCCTTCCTTAGGCGTGCCCTATACACATTCAAGTCTTGTGACGTTAAGAGTTAAAACAAACAGAAAAGATCAGTCACTGGCAAAACATTTGAAGATAGCTTTTATCAAGTATTGCATCAAAGCTTTTAGGAAGTGGATATTCTGCTGGCAGCCGGCACAATAACCCGGGAAAAAAAGTGCCGGCAGTTCTTCCCCATTGGGTCTCGTATAAAACGAAACGTGAACATAGCTATTTGAAGTTGTAGAGTAGCTCAGTGGCAGGGTTGGGCAGAAATACTCGAAAATGTATTTGGAAATACAAATACTGGGATACATTAAAATAGTAGCCAAAATACTGATACTAAAATACATCTGTAAAAGTGTATCGCGATACGTATCGGAAATACATTTTAAATAGAGGCAAAAAGTATTTGGAAATACAAATACAGGAATACATTTTAGGCAGGGCAGAAATACAAATACAGAAATACTGATACTGCAATACATTTTTTACATTTGTTAGAGACGCCAACTGAGATGAAGCTTGAAGTGGAAGTTTTTGATCCCGAAATTACTTTCCCGTATACAGGGCAGGCTTGGCACTTTGCCTTGAAGGTAGTGGTTTCGGACGACGAGGAACCTTCAATGGGCTCAAAAAAAAAAACGTTCCATCAAGGACTGACCGCGGTCCCTTCCCTGACATCCTGTCTGTCTGACGAGGAATGCGAAAAGACTTCGACTTCTAAATAAATTCTGTCACCCTGATTCCCACCAAAACATCACCACGCCCCTGTCCAATAAGGACGTTTCTGCCAACATTAATCACATGACGTCACGGTGGAATGAACTGGTATTCGTTATCTCTAGGTGTGGCCTTGAGCATGAAACTTTACCACGCTGGTGTATCAAAGTGCAATAGGTACTTTCGTTGTAGGTTACCTCGTTGAAGATCATGCAGGCAGTGTCATTTGGAATTTTCGAGAATGGTGGACCACCTGAAGCATCCTGGAACACGTGTCTCATCTTCTGTTACGGTTGAAAAAACGATGCGATGGCATCCCTGTTGTGAACGTCCTTCCTGCAAACCCTCCGCCACCGACGCATGGATTGCAGTCATCAAGTTTTGCCTAGCATCACCCAAACAGAGACCTCGTATTGCCGGCACAGGTGCGAGCTCTCCGAGAAGCAGCGCGCTCGAGACGAGTAGCAGGTGTACGAAGGCTGAGTCGGCACAGCGAGGCCACGTCTGCACCTCCTTCCTGGGTTTCGGATCCCCAGAGCAGCGGGTCAAGTTCACGTCGGCTGATGACGTAGCCTTGAGCCGTGCAGTATTACGGGCGCAGCCGCAGACGCATTTGAATATGTGTGAACTTCACTGCGTGAGTCGTCCTACTATTTCAAGTCAACCACCACCAGGCTCGTGCTGCAACGGACTGGGTGTGACTCAGCTTTGCCGGCTGGGTGTACTGTGTACGCTAAGGCAAGAGATACATTTATAAGCGGACATTGAATGCCAGCAAAAAAATGACTCAAGAAATTCCTACCTAAGGACCTGCGGCACAAGATGCTCTGACTCCAATCCTGGCAGGCCACCTGGTTCGAGTCCCCGACTACGCAACACTTCTCAGAAGAGAGGGGAGGACGCATAGAAAACTAGTTTGGAGAATCCGAAGGAACCTTGGTCAGCATAGCAACAATGCCCCAGCATCTGTTAACCGTGATGCCCTAAAAAATAAAAAAATGCGTTCGGACTTTTTTTTTTTCGGAGGGGGGGGGGCGGAGTATTTCTCAAGAAATGTAACGAAATACATTTCAGCCTGATTGTATCGCGATACAAAGAAACATTCCAAAATGTATTCCGATACAGGAATACAGATACTGGTGAAAAAAATGTATCGCGATACAGAAATACAGATACAAAATGTATTTCTAAAATACTATCGCGATACATTTGTATCGCGATACTGCCCAACCCTGCTCAGTGGTACGGTGCTTGTCTCATACGCAGCAGGACCCTGGTTCGATCCACAGTGTCCCAATTTCGAGAAAAAAAAAAAGGAAAGCAGAGTGCATCACTTTTGTTTTTCTCGAAATTTTGTTTTGTTCTGTAGATGCATTTGGCGATATTTAAGACCTTTCAATTTTAGGACTAACACTGCAAAAAAAAAGAAAAACGAATGTTGTTGAGGAAACTTAGCTAAACTAAATGGTATGGACTCCCTTTCCGGGGGTGAATGGAGGACAGCGGGGCTTGGGCCACTGGCGGGCCGCCGCGAAGCGGCGTGTACTGGTAGGCCAATTGGGTCAATATTTTTGTAATGAGCAGCCGCAGACTGTCGCCGCGAAGCGGCTTTAACGCAGGCGGGGGGTGTGTTAATGAGCTCACCAGTGATACACGCGCCGTGCGAAACTGCCGTCATTTTTTTCCAAGGGCTATTGTGCCGGCTGCCGGCAAAATAGTCTCACCCAAGCTTTTATCTGCTTAGAAGCACGCGCATATTCCCAGTTCCGGCGAAGTGGGTTATGTCAAAACTGTTAACCCACAGCTTATGGGGCCATACTTATCACAACACCAAATACCGGTTCCATTTTAAAGATATTTGTATCCATCTGTGTATATAAAGTCTATGATTCTGAGTCTGAGCTTCCTTCATGACAGCAGAGTGCATCACTGAAGAGACCTTTTGTGGACCGTCAACATCTTATGTTAGGACATGGAAGAATGCTGGTTGAAGCGCAAAGATGAATATGGGACGGGGGCGGTGAAGACGGGGCTTTTGGCACGTGGGGAATATGGAACGGGGTAGTTGAACGCAGGGTTTTCGAAACGTGGGGTTTTTGCGACAGAGATTCTGCATGCAGGGCAATCGTGCTACACCCCTCTTGGGCGTAACGGAATTGTGTAATTGATGAAAAAAATTGGAGCATGGTTCCCTCTGGGACGCTGCATGCCTGCACACAAACAACGCATTCCTTATTGGACTCAACAAACGAGGCGCGTTTATTTCCAGGCCCAGAGGATATTATTTCCATGTCCAGAGTGCCGACCTATTTTTAGAAACAAACTCTTTTCGATACCCGAGCATGTGAGCTTTCCCTGCGTCTCTCACTTTCTCACTTTGCAGCCCGCGAATATTTTGTCGGTTGAGCGCAGACGTGCAGTAGGACACATTGTAATGTCTCCACACTCTTGCGGACTGTAAACTCCCGCTGTCTAAACAAACTAATGACTAATTTGTTTGCCAGCGATTTGCCTCGTAAAGGAGGCCCACAACTCTCCCAGCTATTCCCCCTTTCTCTGTTCAACACAACGAACAAACAGTGAGACATGGCATAACCATTGAAGTTACAATCATGTTTAGTGGTCAAAAAGATCACTGGGAACGGGTTCACCAGAAGCTCCTTGTGTTTTTAAAGATTGCAGACAAAAAAATTTGTTTTTTTTGCCGTGTCAATCGTCTGCATCACTGTACAGACATACTTTTGAAAAAAACATATTTGTATTTTTGTAGTGAAACACGTCTTTGATGTGTTGATTGTATTGTAACACTCCACCGAGCTTTGGTATCCTGTTACATTTGTTGTCGAAAATTAACCGTCTTTTTTATAGGATAACCTGAAGACTGCCTTTTTGGTACAAGCTAGGGTTCCCAAATTTGCTGCGTAACCTCCTCGACTAGCCTAGTCGTCTGGCATATTGCAATCGCCTATGTATAAGAAAAAAAAGGCAACTACAAAAAAAGATGGTTCAAAGAAAGGTCATATTCCTTTTGAGCGTGTTGGTAAACTACACTATAGTCCGTTGCAACCTAAGAACGAAGGGCGAGGGTAAGACGGGCCGGGGAGGAGGAAGCAGACGGAACGCTAAAGAGAGAAGGAGGTTTCCCCTTCTCTTCTTCAGCATTCCGTCTGCTTCCTCCTCCCCGGGCCCGTCTTACCCTCGCCCTTCGTTCTTGGCTTGCAACAGACTATAGGTAACAGAGAGAATGAAGCATAGAGAGGACGTGTTTCGCCCTCTCCATTTTATTCTTTCCGTTGCCTAGTAAAAGAGAGGTCACTTGCAAGAATAGCTGGATAAGCTCCTTCCACAAAGCCATTCACTCTCTCCACTTTAGCAGAGTAAATGATGGAAAAGAGGCGAGTGATGAGGTAGAAACCACTAATAATGGACAGTAGGGTGACCACCTTCCTGCTAGTGAAATGTGGGGCAGGGGAGTAAGGAATTTTATTACCACGCACACCACGAACCGAGGCTCTGTTAAGACATTTAATATCCTGTGCTGTTTATATACCTGCTAATTGTATTGCAGCAATTAAGCTCAGATAATTTTCACTCCCAGTGATATTTTATTTTTTTATGCCAAATGTGTTATTGTGTCAAAGTTGAAAACATAAAAATCGACTGTAGCAGAACTCAATGCATCAAATGGAAATAAGAAACAGGAAATCTTTTTCGGGTTATTGTTTCCTGTCAACGCTTACTTTTATCAACATGGTCCTGCACAAATTTTTAACATTTTTACATTGACACGGCGATTTGAAAATAATTATAATGTTTTATATTTAAACTTAATTTTTTTTACAATATTTTGCCACCAAGGGGAGAGGCACAGCGGAGCATGCACGTCGGTTCTCCTGCGAGAACGACGGTCGCTTCCCACAATGCTTGGATAGAAAATGGCGTACCATTGCGATTCACACGATTACCAGCGACATCTGCGTATCCCCGTGTCCCGTTTTTTGGCAGCACCACGAGTTGCAGAGTGAATTTTACGACAGAATGAAATGCGGGACATTTTGAAGATTCAGGAATTCCTTGCGGGACGCGGGACACGAACCCTCAATGTGGGACAGTCCCGCGAGTGGCGGGACGGGTGGTCACCCCAATGGACAGTGTAGGAAACATGTGTGATGGTACTCTCTTCCTCTTATTTTGCTGCAGGTTCAGTGGAGACTGAAGTCACTGGAGACTAGGGTGCCTTATGGCGCGTTCACACTGGAAGTGGATCCGCGCATTTTCAACCGCAAAGCGGCTAGGATTGAGCGGTTGGAGCGCGTTTTCGCCAGCCGCTTTGGGACCGATTTCTCCCAACCGCTTTCACGAACCGCAAAGCGGCAACCAATCACAACGCGACGCTCGAAACAAGATGGCACCTGTCGCTGGTGAGGCGTCCAAGGCGCTGTAGTCCTAGCGTTACAACAGACAAATCATCGGAGAAACGTGATGTTCACGTCCGTCACTTGAATTCGCCGCGAAAAGAATTGACTCGTAATTTTTACGGGCTTCGCACTGGTGATTTGGTTCGGGTAAGAGTTTGTTTATTATCCGGGTGCCACAGCCCGAAGCTCGCTGCCTCGTTAGTCTCTGTCCGTAGAACGTCGGAACCGGCCCCTGATCGACCGAAACGTCAGCTTTTCTACACGATAGCCGCGTGAACTATTGAAAGCTTTCGACACCGTGCATGACCAAAACGAAGGCCGATAGAGACGTCGCGAGCCTGATTGCGTAGCCAACGGACTACCGCGGAGCCGGCAGGGTACCTGCGCGAGCTCGACCTGAAACGTTTACTAACAAAAGAAAATAAAGGAAACATACTCAAGGAATAAAGTGTACGTATACCAGACGATGCAGAGGTAACCCATACGGCGTTTATTTGAGCTTAATGTCAAACAAACACTAGACTCGATCGACGTGCGAGTGACGAGAGGAGAGTCCGCCACCAACGAAGCCATGACCGGCTAGCACCGAACACAGTCCCCCGCACCACGGTTCACCCCACCGCTCACAACCTCACAACTTCGAAAATGATAAGAGCGAACGAGGGGAAACACTGGGCCTCTATCCGGAAAACAAGGTCAGCTATTTGTGCGGGAAGGGTCTACTTCGAAAGAAACAAAAAGGTCGGGGGCATCCTGTTCTGAGTCAGCAAGGCGCGCCTAGCTGGGCTTTGCTTGTGGACGAAGTCGAGGGAATCACAGGCGAGTTTTGTGGGTCCATGCCTCTTGTTTCGCTGCCTGAACTCGTGATGCGTGTGAACCTTGGTGCGAACATCCCCGAGAAAAATTTTCAAGTGCCAAAATAGCAAAATTTTGGCTTTGGATTGTGGATTAAAGTGGATTTTGGATTTTAAAACAGAGTTGCCAAACGCAAGTCTGAAAAGATCACGTGTGATCGCCGAGAAACCGCCAACCGCCTCTCGCCAACCGCCTCTCGGTGTGTCTGAACGGGGTCGCTCGCTAACCGCATCCGCAACCGCTTCGCGAATGCGGATCCGCTTCCAGTCTGAATGCGCCATTAGTGCGGACAAGTCCGGCTCCATTGTGCAATCTCTCCAAATTGGGTGGCTCGGATGCACTTAGGCCGACAGTTTGAGACTGACTCACGGAGCAAAACAGGGTTCATTTTGGACAGATGCCCTTTGTAATGCTTGGCAAGCAGTAATGGTCCTCCAATGTGATTCACTGGGGGCGATAACATTTTTGTAGCGGGATTTGGGATGGTGGCTCTGAATGGATAAAGAGTTTCTTACTACACACGATAATAAGTAATACGTTTCAGTATCAAAGAGGAACCGTCAGTCATTTTCAGATGTGAACTCATTTAGCCATGCATTCACATTTTAAGTTTCAAGCGACATGCCAACAGATTTTGGCATCTGCTCCAAAATCGTCAGTGGCTTCTCTGAACCAATATTTTGCTGGCTACAAGAGCTGCTACAAAACGTCCAATGCCGCTTCCATCACTGTGGCAGTTGTGTTTATTTAAGAGTGCCTCACTTCTACACTCAGTTTCAACTTACGATGGACCAGAGAGGATGCTATGAGCCATCGGAGCCAATCCAGCACCCCGTGACTGTCACATGACCTTTGGGAGCGGCGCAGCGATGTGCGGTGTGCAAGGTCATGTGATACGTTCGTACCGGAGGACTGGCTGGGATGACTAGTCCTCTGGGGTCTGTCACAAAAGAGAAACGGAGGAGGGTGCGAGTTTGTTTCCTCAGGACTGGAGCGGGAGACTTTGGAAGCTACTTTGCATTTTCTTTTGTGCTTTCAACCGATAAACATTTGCATTGAATTCTCGGGTGAAAATCAGTTTACTTTCAGCTGGATTATAGAAGGGGTCTTAGCTAGATCCAGCTGGACTGTCCCATTTCCAGCTGGGACCAGCTCCATAATCCAGCTGCCAGTGGGCCAATTTTCACCAGGGAATTAGGCCGGCTTCCAGAGGAGTGCCTGAAGCATCTGCATCTTCCGCTTTCTCCGAATACAGGCGACGGCAAACACGCAGGCTTGGAGGAGACGAACCTCACGCCAAAGGCCAGGAAAAATCTCCGGTTCAAGTGCTGCTTCTGCAAGTACGGCAGCGAGGAACCGCGCTCCATAGCGGCCCACCTGCCCACCCACGTGGAGCCCCAGTTCCGGTGCCAGCACTGCCCCCGCATCTTCTCCAGGAAGGACAACTGGATTCAGCACACCATGGTCCACACGGGCGAACTGCCTTTCAAGTGCCCGGTGTGCCCGGCAGGGTTCCGGCGCAAGCGCGCCCTGCGGGACCACGAGCGCTCCCACACCGGGGAGCGGCCGTTCCAGTGCCGGCAGTGCCTCAAGTCGTACGGCTCACTGTCCACCCTGCAGAGCCACGCCCGACGGCACCGCGAGACCAAGCCGCATGCGTGCTACGTGTGCGAGAAGACCTTCTACAACAAATGGGAGTGCACGAGCCACACGAGGATACACACGGGGGAGAAGCCGTTCCGGTGCGAACACTGTCCCAAGGCGTTTACGTTTAAGTCGGCGCTCACCACCCACACCCGGCAGCACACCAGAGAAAAGCCGTTTGAGTGCCAGCTCTGCTTCAAGACCTTCATCAACAGCAGTAACCTGAACCGGCACATTCAGACGCACGGGCAGGAGCTATCGCAAGCGCTGCAGACGTCTTAACTGCTTCGCTCGAAGCATTTGGCTCCGAGCACGTTCCAACGTGGGGCGACAAAAAGGCCTCACATATTCTTCCGGCGTCCCGGGCTCTTTTCGAGTCAGTCACACTTGAGCAGCCGCATTCAGATGTGCGAGATTGGTGAACCATTTGTCATTGCATAATAGCGGAGGCTGGAAGTAGACTTTAAGATACCAGCATTGTCCCCAAATGTTTAGTTGGAAGTCTTTATCTTGACGGCTTAAAAATGCTGGCGGCTTACAAATGCTGACTTTCATTACGAAGGCAAACCATGATAGATATGAAGATATGTTTCATTTTTATCAAAGGAAAAGAAAAAAAGGACACATTTTTTTTGTTGAGTTTGTGTAAAAAAAGTATTTGCTCTCTCTAGGGAAGCTGAAATTTTCTCAAATGAATTGAAGACTTCAGATCAAGTAACTTATGCCTAAAAACAATAACAAAAAAAAAATTAAGTTATGTTTTGTGGTTTTGAGGATACCCTCGTAAGAAGGCATATCAGCGCTCGTAGAGACTAGAGTCACTGAATGTTCCGAGAGTACCGAAACTCCCAGACTCGTGCCAAGATGGCGGCTCAGTCTTTTTTCTTTACTACTTTGGTCATCATGAGCATTCAGAGGGCATGTTTTTGCATAAAAGCAAACGGAAAAAGCTATTTTTGTGGAAACTTTTGTTGGAAATTAGTAGAGAATGACAGGAGCATGATGTTTGCGTAAAAATTTTAGTTTACAAGGTATTGTGGCACAATTAATATTGTTTTCATACAACCATGTCTCACCAGTGATTTCAAGTAGCGCGTCCTAACTTCGGTGGTAATTTGCGACGCGTCCACTTGGGAGACGGGGTTGGCATTGGCAGTTTCCGAGCAAGTGTACCGTCGTGAATCGCATCCCTGTGGCCCGCGTCCACTATTGTTGCACGTGTCACCGGGGCCCCCACCTCTGCCGTCCATCAAGATGGCTCTTGCACTGTTGAAGGCCCAGTCCTTCCTGTTCTTGGCTCCGTCCAAGGTTCCACTCGACCAGATCATCGGTGCACTGTACGCCCTTGTTGGAGAGGGCAGTTTGACGCATCTTCAGCACCAGGGAGGCAGCAAGTTCCTTGCCGCAGTTTATTCCACTGAGGCGGCCGAGAAATTGGTAGCGCAGGGCAACCTGCTGCTGGGTAACGTCATGGCCCCACTCGAACAGGTGGGGCCACATGGCGCTTACGTGTCGATTTTCTGACTCCCACCATACGTCCCGGACGACGCCCTTCAAGCAGTCCTCGGGGCGTATGGCAAGATCCCCAGGGTGTCACACCCAACGTACAAGGACCATCCCACCTTGTTCACCAGCATGAGGGTCGTCCGCATGGAAATGACGAAAGCGGTGGCCAACTTCATCAACGTTGCTGCAGGGCGCCCAAGTACCAGGGCGTACAGCCAGTCTGTGCCCGCTGGAGTCGGGAGGGCCACTTTGGAGTGGCGTGCAACACGCCGAGATGCAACCACTGCGGAATCTTCGTCCACTCCACCGAAGGCCACACCGCTCCGTACAAGTGCTGCGGCCACAACCACGCCACAACAGACTGCATGCAACGCAGAAGCTACTCGGCGGTAGCTCAAGCTGTGGATCCTCCCGAACCCGTGCCCCAAGTGACAGCGATGGGCACACCGCCCTCCCATGGAGCAGCTAGTGACGCCCCCCAAGCCAGACCCCTTGCGCACACCAAGGCAGCCCGCCCTGAGGCGTGAAAGGCACCCCAGGTCGACCTTGGTGCCCAAGTGGACACCGTCGACGGTGCCTCGGACAGCGGGTCGTTAGTCATCGACGAGCCTGCGCAAGAGGAGTCGCCGGCGAGCCTAGAGTCGACGGCCAGTGCGTCAGGGCCCGTTCACACTCTTGCGACCTCTTAAATCTTTGTTCCTTGCGACCTGTTAAACCTCTTGAAACGAGAGGACACAGTGGCGCCATCTATCGGGTTGCAGTGTAAACTTGACGGTTCGGCATATTTTCTATTTCTCCCGCGCATTATCCTTTCTTTCTTGGCTCGAAAAACTTTTGGAAACGTTATAAACGAGCCTTTCTCATAGGTATTACGCACATTCGACCTCGGAAATGCCGCAAAACCGTCGCTCTTGTGAAATGCAGTTCCATGATCACCGCATAGATGGCGCCATCTATGCGGTGATCGTGGAACTGCATTTCACAAGAGCGACGGTTTTGCGGCATTTGCGAGGTCGAATGTGCGTAATACCTATGAGAAAGGCTCGTTTATAACGTTTCCAAAAGTGTTTCGAGCCAAGAAAGAAAGGATAATGCGCGGGAGAAATAGAAAATATGCCGAACCGTCAAGTTTACACTGCAACCCGATAGATGGCGCCACTGTGTCCTCTCGTTTCAAGAGGTTTAACAGGTCGCAAGGAACCAAGATTTAAGAGGTCGCAAGAGTGTGAACGGGCCTTCAACCTCGTCGGCAAGTGCGGTGGGCGCGACTCGGCAGATCCCCCTCGAGGCCTCCGTGACACCAATGTACAGCTCTGAGTCCCCGACGTTGGGGGCCGACGGTGACGGAGCCACTGCCTTTGACCGCCGGGGCAAGATGTGCCGCATCAGCACGTCGGGCTCCTTCGCCTCTGGACGTGAGACGTCTCGTGCGCCGGACTTGAAAAAGGTGTGTAGAGGGGAGGATCGTCTAATCCTCGGACATCTCCCCCCGAATTCTTAAAATTAGTTTTGCCCTCATCGCCTGTTTTTAAATGTCTGCTCCACTCGGTTGTGTCTCTTTTTTTTCTTCTTTTCTATGGCCCTTTGTATACTTGCTACTGTCCCCCACCAGTCTGTTTCGCTAATTAGGAGTCGAAACTCCACTGCGTTCAAGTGAACCACCTCGAATCAAAGCCAGTGTGGCCCGCGTGCCATGTGCCATTTTAGAGTGCAGCTCGCCCGTTTCAGCATATAGCTGCATCGGCATAACCGTACCCGTTGCATTATAGGACGTCACAGACCTATACACCAATTCAATTCCCCGTTAAATATAGTGAGGAAACTAAATTGGTGTGTAGGTCTGTGATTACCCATAATGCAACACTGCACATTCAGTTTCCCCGCTAAATATAGCAGCAAAACTGACGTCACATGACCTCAACACCAAATCAGTTTCCCCGCTAAATTTAGTGGGGATTCGAAGTGGTGTTGAGGCCACGGGGCGTCAGTTTTCCAGCTAAATTAGCCGGGAAACTGTGGCGTCATGTGACATCCCAGGCCTCAGCTTCACGAGATGCTGCTTCACGAGATCCGGAGCAACTAGCCAAAAACGTTTCACGTTGAAACAAACACTGCGCGTGTTGCATTATGAAGCTCCCACTGTACCCTCCTCGTCCGACCTGGCCTATCCTCAAACAAAACAAAAAAATCAAATATATATATATGTCGTAACATATACAATAAACTTCCTAGTATAGAAACCCTGGAAGTATGTATCTTTGACTTGTATATTTCTCTCAAATTCTCTACCACGGTATATCACAAAATCAACATACCTGAAGAGCTGCACTCTAATTTCGCATTACAGAGAAGTGTAAACGTCTGTAATTTTTTCAAGTGTAAATTTGTTTCTCGAATCGTGTTTCAGTTGTTATATAGTATGAATGCCGGTATACAACTTGTACAACCTGTACATATGTAAATAAAAATTTCTTTTGAAATTCCTTCACCGTTTGTTTCAGCGCGAAAATGGCTGATCAAAGCTGAAATTGAACAGTAACAGCAAATACTATAGAATGCGATAGTCTGGCAACATACAGTGACCCTAGTAGAGACCACAGATAGGATCCAAAACAATCTAGCCGAAGCATTATCTTCCCATTGCAAACATTCACAAAGCGTTTTACTATTGTGCCTTTCTGTTTCTGTCTTACTTAAAAAATCCTGGAATATCAAATTTCCTTTTTTCAGTGACTTGGCAGCCATTGTATTACTGCCGACATGTGCCATTTCAGGGGGAAACTGGCAACCTGAAATGAAGGAAAGAAAGCTCTTGGCTGCAAACATGTTTTCCTCAGCTGGGAAACCAGAGGCAAAGAGTGATGGCATTTATATTTCCTAAAATGAAAAGGGGCGGTGTTCGTGCCGGTTTGTTGTTCCAGCTGGTCGTAGATCGACTCAAGGGCTCCTAATTTTAAAGCTGAGAAATTGTATTGGTGAAGAGTGCTGTGACTGTAAACATACTTGTTTAAATTATTTTAGGATATACCGGGCACTTTTTGGGGAAGAAGCTGCCAGCCATGGCAGACCTTAGGGACTGCAAAACATACTAATCAGGTAAATAAGTTAAATTTACAATTTAACTTTTCAAATAGCGATAATGAACATGGTTTCAATCAGACGCTTGCTGAGCATCGTCGAAAACCCCTAAATCTAAATTTTAGGAACTCGTGTGTGAAGCATGAGAGTGCACTAAAGTTTTCTCTTTTGTAGCAGACACATGGCTGGCAGTGCGAAAATGCAGATGATAGGAATATTACTCACATTTTATCCTGACACAACACTTTCTATGATTCCTTTAACACAGTATGTTGCCCACTGATTGGAAAAATTGGAAGCAGATTTCAGTTCTCGGATGAAGCGATAACCTTATTCCCATTAAATTTGATCTTACAACTGGAACATACGAGGTGTAGGTATTAAAGAAGAAAACTAATTATTAAAAAATTTACACAAGTTAAATATTGTCTTCTATAGTCCGTTGCAACCTAAGAACGAAGGGCGAGGGTAAGACAGGCCGGGGAGAAGGAAGCAGACGGAACGCTGGAGAAAAGAGGGGGAAACCTCCTTCTCTCTTTAGCGTTCCGTCTGCTTCCTCCTCCCCCGGCCCGTCTTACCCTCGCCCTTCGTTCTTAGGTTGCAACGGACTATAGGTATTTCCCTCCTCTGTCCCTACACCGCTCCATGCGAATCTTCCACTGCTGAAAGCAGTGATGCAGGTCATCAAGTGACAAGCCCTTCATGAGCTTTGCCGCTTTTGCCTTCACAGCATCGACAGAGTCAAAGCTTGTTCCTTTCAACCCAGACTCCTACACGGTGATGCTCTGCTGAGCCAGGAGCGACATGACTGACAAGGTGTGTGCTAGCACGATGTCTTAGGTGAAGGATCCATAAATAGTTCCTCCACATTTCAGGCCATGTTACTTTCTGACTTTTTCCCACCTGACTTTTTCTTATTCCCCAAGATCAAATCTGGCTTGGAAGGAACGAAGTACGACTGTGGATGATGTGGAGGCAAAAGCGATGGAGCTCATGAAGGGCTTATCACTTGATGACCTACAGCACTGTTTTCAGCAACGGAAGATTTGCATGGAGCAGTGTAGGTGCAGGGGAGGGGAGCACATAAAAGGAGACAGCATTTCAACGTGCGAACTTTCGAATAATTTTTTTAAGATGAGTTTTATTATTTATAGTCGCACCTCGCGTGTCATGCACTCCAGGGGCGGACGGAGGTATTTCTTGAGTGGGGGGTCACGCGTTGGTCATCGTATCATATGTTTAAGACAACCCCCTCCCCCTTTCCCGTTTCCACTCCCTAAATTTTTACACATGCAGAGTTCAAGAGGGGGGTCAGGACATCCGACCCCCCCTCTGAATCTGCCCCTGATGCACTCCCATCTTTATAACTTTCTAACCTCGTTTAACTGGTTGTGCTCAGCATGAGCCCAAGAATTCTTTTTCATGTGAAATGCAGCTCTTTTTGTATTCTCACGAGCGTCACTATATTTATGACAGTGGTTACTTACCAAGTGAAATGCATACTTTTGGTTCCTCAAAACGTTTCTGATAATGTCTCCCAGGAGCTTTTGCCTTTTAAACTTGGCAAACTTGGTCTTGATATAAATGTATTGTTCTTGGTCAAATTGCTCTCAATTCGTTCATGTCAACGGAACTAATTTTAGCCTTCTGCAAAATTCTTGCGTTGGCCTCTGTATTTCTTGTTTGCTAATAATCTTTCTGAGCTTGTTTCTACTTTGTTCAGCTCGTTTGCTCATAACTGCATCAACTATAAAAAATCGCTAACTTTATAGTAGACATATTCTTCAGGCCGACACATCTCTTGAAAGTCGGTCTGAAGCACATGTGTATCAGGTGTGCTTCAGGCCGACATAATAAGGATCAAGCATGTAAGTTACAACGGTCACAACATCTTCATCCTATGGACTTCTTCCAAAACCGACGCGCCCCATCGCGGCAAAATACCACGCAGTGCACTCTGGGAACTAGTTGGCCACTCAGTTTCGGTTTCGACTGAGCAGCTTCATCTCAAGCTATAACGCCGCGACCGAGCGCGCTGCTTGCGTTTTCGATTATCTGACTTGTCACAAACGTACAATACACTCATTCTCGAGCAATACAAAACAAAGACCGGGGCACTTTCCTTGGTTCCCGAAACACTGGGTATTATGGGTGCGTATGCAAACCAGACTTGTGCCTATCTCAAATACTCTACTCAAGATACTGTATCTTAAATACCTTTTGGAGTATCTTGGTATCTTGCAAATACCTTTGATAGAGAGTATTTAATACTCTATCTTAATTACAATTCCGAGTATCTTGTACTCATTATCTTAAATACATTTTGACATTCAGCCATTTTCCGAGTTTTTCGGTATGAAGTGGGGTGGGCGTGGCACGAGGAAACGTGAACATTCTTTCGAGCAACCGAATCCTGTTGCTAGCTCCGATTAGCTACGGTGACTTAGATTGAGCTCGTAAAAATATCGCTTTCTTGCCGACTGTGACTCATATTTCAGCCGAAAGTTCGTACAATAAAGGTTCTCCCCTCGCCTTCCCAAAGGCGCCTTTTGTTTCCCCCCAAAAAATCCTCAAACTAAAGGTGTGGTTTTACGGAAGTAAAGATGCCACCCGGAGGCGAAAGCAGACCGGGAAACGACCTACGAGAACAATGCAAACTTAAGTGTCAAGAAATAACAAATAGAAGAAAATGAGAAGTGGACACACACGAAAAAGTAGACATTTTTATTTTGCTTTTTGTATATTTGACCCCGCTAGGGCAAAACGTCAAGGTTTTTTTTTTTTGTGTTGTCAGTCCGGCGCTTATTGCTCTCGCGAACACTGAGCAGAGAACAGGACAGGAAACGAACTGCGAGCAGGGTGACGTGCCGTGGCTATTATGTGGGTTCTCTTTGTTATCCATTCACTCATATCCGTGTCTGAAGTTCGTTTATAGTGAACTCCCCGAATAGGGAATATGGATTGTAGTTAAACGATGCGTCTAAGGTGCGCCGCAGGATGTGATATTCAGCGATGTCACTATCGGCGAGGCGCTCTATCCCGTTTGTTGTCCCCACACCTCAGTGTTTACCCAACACAAGGCCTGTGCACGTGCTTACAGGCCTTGTGGGAATGTCCATGACGTTAGGTGCCGGATCTGTCCCGAAAGAAGTCTTCAGAGGATGCGAGCTTGACCCACTTCGGCTTTTGTGTTTAGCTGAGGACCGTGCATGCTGCATCGTTCATGCAGGCCGCAATGGTAATAAAAGAGCCCCTCCTCCCCCTCACCGGAGAACACGAACTCCAGCCAAACGCTGACGCCGCGTTCGGTTAAGTCAGCCGAGCGCTGAGCCATTGTATTTGTTGTCCTCATCCATCTAGTTCTAAAGTTAACCGCTTGCGGCGCCACGGTCTGATCTTCTCCCCAATAGCTAAAGCGACCTCTTTCTTGTTGTCCCAGAAATGTTTTGTAACATCTATCAGTGATACTGCCACGCGCGTCGCCCAGCGAGCGCGTGGCCGGATGGTTACCGCGCTTGGCTCTCGCGCGGAGGCTCTCGCGCGGAGGCTCCGGGTTCGATACCAGAAAGCGGACTTGTCTTTTATTTATTCCTTCAACTTGACATTCTGGTAAGTTCGAGGATTTTGCCGTCTGATTGCGTTACGAAAGTTCTACGCGCCGAACTTTCTACGCCGAATGTTCCAGAAACACACGCGGGTACAAAAGGTGCTCCGAGTGGCGGTCCGGAGTCAGTCTCGCCCCAGCGGTCGATCCTGCTGTTTCGCTGACATGGACGCCTGCGACGCTAGCCTTTCTCTCTTTTGTTTTGGGAACAAGTTCGCCCCATTAAACGTTTAGTTTCTTCAGTTATTCGCCGCGTCATCATTTATCATTCGTGACAATATTTTGCTCTTTATAGTCGGACTGCATAAAATAGCCCTACGATACTTTTTTTTCGTTTTCTGTTGTTGCGTGCTAATAAACCATTCTGGTAACCCAGGTTTGCGTAGCTAAATAACTGCCGTTGTCAATGACGTCGATAAAATGTAAGCAATGCGGAAGTATCTTCAAAAGTAACTGAAATACATTTCTAAGTATCTGTACTCTACTCAAGATACTTTACAGTGAAAGTAACTTGAGTAGTATTTTAAATACTTTATGACGCAGGTATTTAGTAACTTAACTTAAATACTTTTATCGAGTATTTTGTCCAACACTGATGCAAACGTAGTAAGACGTGGCTTAGTCACCTCACCCCACGAGTGCATCTTTGAGTTCAGTTTCAATAATCCCGTCTAATACCAGTGAACTACAACTTAAATTTGGTCACCCGGAGCCTTACACGTATTCTGTTTGCCAAACGTCCGCTTCTTGTTACTTAATGGGGCGAGAAGTAAGCCGCATCCTCACAGGAGTATCAAAGTTGAGGCCAGCGTTGACGCATATGAACTTTTAAGGAAGCGCAATAAATTCGCCCTCACTACTGCGCAAAAATTACTATGATGTCTTCCTCGTGTCATCATATATATCCCACTCAAATTTTATGCTGATGGAAGGTTGAGTTTTCGCAAACGCTAAGATGGGCTAGCTGCGACGGAGGCCCTAACAAGCGTCGCCTACTCCTCGCTAAGCCTTTTTGGACGAGCTTTTACTGCACGCCCAAGATCTGTGCCTAAACGGTGTGTCTGAAAGTATCTCGGCATACTCAGGCAGGAAGAAAGCAAACATATAACAAATATTATGGCCATTAGCAACCGTCAAACGCCCTTTGAATAATTTCGTTCGTTTGGAGCACCGCATAGGGGTTCATGCCCGTCCGGCGCACTTCCGGCGAACGGTGCGACATTCTTCTCACAAGTGCTCGACTTTTGCTTTCTTAAAACGGTTTGTATGTGCGAATGTGCCTATATGATTGCAGGATATCTTTATGCGCATACGCGCGATGTTGAATATTAGTGAAATGCAAGCGGGTGGGGACTTCACTTAGTGCAGTTCTGCGGGTCAGTACAGATAAGAGATAAGAAGTGTGTTAAAATTGAGCTTTTCAATGGCGCCTCCGACTTTTACCTCGCGTACTCAGGCGTATTAAGAAAAACAGTAATTGCAAAAAGTAATATTTCGTCTATGGACGCACGAAACAAACAAACTTCCTGATGAACAACACTAATGTAAAGGCGCGAGCTCGATGTATGCATACTTATTGGTTGCTACAGCTTGTTGATTCGTACACAAGCAAGATCCCCGAGCTTCGCAGCGTCGAGAATCCCAGCACTGGCTCGTCCACATACCTCGATCGGAACGCTGACAGAAAGGCTCAAGCGAGGACGCTCATGTTCTGAACAGGGAAGGAATGTTACATGAAAATAAATAATTAGTTTGCTGACGGTCCGACAGAGGGGGGGTAGTGTCCAACCCTCGAGCTTCCCCCTCTCCCTTCCCGGTGCGAGGAGGTTACCCGGGAAAAAGGGTATAAAAGGAGCCACCGGGAGAGGCTTTGGGGAGGGGAGGAAGTGGCCGAGTGGGCTAACGCGTCTCAGCTCGGAGCGTGGAGCGAAAGCTTGCGCTGGGAACCTCCTGGGTTCGATTCCCCACCGCCCCCGCCCGTTTCGATCTGGATGAGTTTCGTACCGGCACGCATTCGTGTGATCACTACTTCGTGATGCACGTTAAAAACCCCAGGTTAGCGGTTGTACCGCACTGGCTAAATTTCTCATTTACAGCTAAGAGACCGATTACCCGTTGAGGAGCATCTCCATCAAGGCTGTATAAACATACAGAGCAAACCAGGCTTGGGGGAAGGCTGTCCCTGATTGCAGCTGGAGATTGTCGCCAAGCTTCGTTCTTGACCGCTCCGTCTGCTGCTGTTCAGAGGACCCCCGGAATAGGTGTACGCGGCGACTCCGTTGCCCTCGCACACCCCGGGGGTAGGGCGGTCATGTCCTTCTGGCGAGCCGGAGTGCAATTTAAACCGTCTTCGGGGCCGTATTCCTCCCATGGACGTAACAGTGGAATGCTCCGCCGACCTCTTTCCACTTTAGTAGTGCGAACGCTGGAGAGGAGACGACCTGCTCTCCACCGTTCGCTCCGCTGAAGTAGAAAGGGGTAAGAGGAGCTTCTACTTCGTTCTTAACCTGTCACCGACTATAGGTGCGCATGTGGCCAATGCGTGGTGTTGCCCGACTTCAAGCCGAGAGTGCAAGTACTGGAGGGAAATCGGCAGCAAACTTTCCGACGTACAGTCGACCGGCTGCATTACTACGAAGGAAAGAGTTCCTTCAGTAGTTCAGTGGAAAGACGTCCGCTTCAGACGTAGCGGGTACGGGTTCGATCCCCATAGTCCGTTGCAACCTAAGAACGAAGGGCGAAGGTAAGAAGCAGACGGAACGCTGGAGATGAGAGGGGGAAACCTCCTCCTCTCTTTAGTGTTCCGTCTGCTTTCTCCTCTGCGGCCCATCTTACCCTCACCCTTCGTTCTTAGGTTGCAACGGACTAGAGTGTGGGCGTACTATTTTTTTAAACATTTTGCGATGTTTACTTTTTTTTTTTTTTACAATTATCACTGAAAAATCAATTGTGGACGATACGTCGCTGAACTAAATGGTATGGGATTCCATTTTCGACACCTCTGCCGCACAATGCCACTTTCAGATGCAGGACATGTGCGGTAGCTCTTCACGCAACATCTTGGGAGTATTCTTTTCGGAGCCGATCACGGGAATTCACCACGGGCACTCACTACTAATTGCCAACACTTAAATGTACAAAACAACTCATCTTGAAGCGGACATGTACAAATTACTCAAAAAAGGTAGTTAAGTTAAGTTACTGAGTATCGACGCCAAAAGTAATTGGAGTAGAGTAGAAATTACACATTTGTAATAGTAATTGAGTAAACTACTAACTACTGTAAAAAAGTAGCGAGTTACTTTGAAGCTACTTTCGAAGTTACTTTTTTATATTTTTGTGGTAGCAAAATGAACAGCAGTTTTGATTCGTGAAAAACTTTGCGAGCCTGAAATTAATGCAGTCATTTTATGACTTGAGTTTTCACCAAAATAGTTTATTCGCTCGCAGAAGCAATTTACTTTCGAAGTTATTGATAGGAGAGTTTTCGCCTTTTCCTACTAACGACGTCCCCAGCTAAGCTAAAACGACGTTCCACCGACGCGCTGGATGGAACGGCAGCGTTGAGTTTGAGAAACAGGCTGTGCAGGGTCGGGTAAGCGAGTGATCATAGGTGTCCATGACGAAACATGTGAGGTTTGCCTCGTTTGGGGGGTTGTATAACAAACTCTCTTCCTTTTGTCTTTTTCTTCGGCAAGTTGAGATTGTTATGACTGGCCCATCTTTATTCCCACGACGTTCGGAGAGTACGCTGAGCGAGTGCACCTGACCGTCAAGGGTTTAAAGCGCGAAACACATGCGCGTCGAAACTGTCCGGTCCGGCGTGCGAACTGTCGGGAAGATGGCTGCTCCGAATCGCCGGACAGGACGGTTCGCGACACATGGTTTCCGACGCGTCGTTGCGTCGCTCCGTTCAGCTCCGCCCAGTTTCGGGTATCCCTCTACCGAATGGATGGATGAATGCTAATGGCTATATATATAACGGGCGGTAGCTCGCGCCACCTAGCCTAGAAAAATAAAATACTTCCCTCGCCCTTCTTGGTTTTTCTGACTTTAAAACAAACATAATATTTTTATTACATTCTATTAAAGTGTGCGTGTGTAGAGATTTTCCGTGAGGTTACTTTTCTGCTCAACATCACTTAATCGCGATGGACCGCAGCGGACCTTAGGAGCCATCCCAGCGAAGCGAGCACTGCGTACAAATCACGTGACTACCCACACCGCGCATTGCTGCGTCTCTCCCGAAGTTCACGTGATACTCACACGGCATTGGAATGGCTCGTAGCGTCCGCTGCTCTCCATCGTAAGGTGAAACGGAGTACATTCGGGTTTTGACGGCCTCGATCGGTCCCAGAAGGACGGCTTGCTATGGCGCGCGAGATCAGCAGCTTGTTTTGTGCGCGCGAGAAAACTCGATGGCGTCCATCTCCTTCACCGCGCACCGCCACATGTGTGTGTTTAGGCGTTGTAAAAGAGGGGGAGATCCGCTTCCCCGAACTACCCGAACCACGAAGCGCCTCCTCGCCCGATAGGGCCGAAAGTCACGTGACAACATGACCTTCGCGCCATCCGTGCTGCCATTGGCTGCGGCCCTCCGAAATTCGGACAGCCGTGCGGCGATATCTAGCAAGTTGGACGCACGCCGGCGCCGGACGGAGGCCCCGTCCGTCGCTCCGGTGCGACGAAAACCCTCGCCCTCGAACGTCGATTGTTATGACTGGCCCCTCTTTATTCCCACGACGTTCGGAGAGTACGCTGAGCGAGTGCACCTGACCGTCAAGGGTTCAAGTCTCACGCCACGACGATGAGATCATCCGGATGACCTCGCGTCTCGTTGCAGTGCTAGCGCTACGCTACCGAAAGAAAAAGTGTTTTTTTTTTTATTTAACAGAAGATGAAACGAAGTATACTTCGCCGCTGACGCCGGGTCCAATAAAAGGAACTCCCAAGGGTGACTCGCAACCCTGGCCGGCCACTACGGTATCCTGACGCGCCTGACACGCCTGACAAGTAAATCGTTTTCAACAAAGAGGAGGTCTCCCTGCCGTGGAAGGTCGGAAGGGCTCGAAGGATTACGTGAGCAAGCATTGACGCTCGCACAGTTGCAGCTGGAAGCGGGAATGTGCTCCCATGAACAGATTATCCGTGTCTGCGTTTCTGTGCGGTGGAGTCCGGCTGTGCAAGCGAGCATTCGCTGACGACGAGGCGACGATGGGAACAGGCGCCCAGCTGCGAGGTCATGCCAGTGGCGCCTCCCGTACAACCCCCAAACCGCTTGAGTCAGGACTCAGAACTCACAAAGGGCAGGCAACATGAACACAACAACAACCTTCGGAGTGCCCCCGTCTTTGCTTGCACGGTTGCAGCTGAAGGCGCGGCGCCTGCGTGCATTACCGGATTAGGTCAATACGCGACAAAGGCTTGTTAAGCATCTCTTCCTGCGTTCGTGCGCGTCGGTGTTATATTTTGGCTGCTCATCGCCACCTTGGCCCAAGGACGCCCGTGATGCATTTTCTACGGCTCCGAGGGGGCCCCTTGTTCGGGAAGGCCACTTCATCTGCCGACGATTTCAAAAGTAGTTAGTAATTTGAGTAGAAGTTACCTGAAAAATGTAGTTAAATTAAACTACTAATTACCCAAATAAAGTTGTAATTGAAAGTTACCAAGTTACTCGGAAAAGTAGTTAAACTACAGTAGTTTGAGTAGAGTAGTTGAACTACGTCCAAGTCTGTCTTGAAGTACAGAACAGCGAGCGGAACAAACATAACTGCAAAGGAATCGCACGGCGAACGGATCCCGCAACGCACTTCGTCTGCTGCAAGCGGGAAAAAAAATCGCACGGTCGGGTATTCGCGACTCCAACTAACTATAGGCGACGCTACTCGTTTTCCGAAATGGCGGCTAAAGTGAGGGTCGGAGATGCGTGCCGCTGCTGAGCCTGTCTAGTGGGGTGGCTTCACTGAGCGACACACATTATTTCTGGTAATACGAGGAAGCTAGGGTGTTATGTGCGCGGGTCACCTCTTTATCCTGAAAACAAAAACGGTGTTTAGCGAAATACTTACTGCAGGAAGCACGTTTTAATTCTGAGCTAAACCGAAACTAACCACTATTTTGGATTTAATTTCTGGATATAGCTTTTATTTTGAATTCTTTGTTAATACAAGATGTGTCTCACATCGTAATTTTTAGTTAAACAAGTTGTTCGCGGAAACTCTATTTTGTGACATACATGTTCGATTCAGGCACTTTAAAATATTTTAGAGATTTCAGTGTCCCTAGAAAGGGTCGTTCATACCACCTTAGAGGTAACATAGAATTATTGTAGTTGAAAAAATCAGTGCTGAAATTTGTGCATTCTCGCTGCCTTTTCTCTTCAGATAATTGTATTATGAAATAATGAACTGCGGGCCTTTTATTGGGTTTTGGGTATTTAGATGATTAATTGCTTTAGCGTTATTCCTAGCACAAGAATAACGTAATAAATCCAATTTTTACAATGTGTCCACAAAACACAAAGCTGTTCTCACTACAACAACTCAAAGACGGAATCCGAGTCAGAGAGCTGAAATGTGTGTGTGTTTTATAGCAACGCGTGACCCATATGACTTTATATTGCATCCAGTTTTTGACTGTTTGTCTATCTTGATAACAAGGTCAGTTTTTCATATGCTAAAAAGAAAAGCAAAAAAAGCGATACTTTCTGGAGAGATTATTATGGTTAAATGGCGTATTTTTATGATCGTGGCGTTAATTGGGAGCATACATTGCCGTTATTTGTATTAATAATAATTATATTAAAATTCAGATATTTTAATACGCAATTTTTCAAACTCTAATATAATTTGTTGCTTATGATCTAATTTCAAACGCGCGAACAAATATGACAACCAAAAGTGTGCTAATTATCATCACAGGTGCCAAATGCAGCATTTTTATTTGCCAAGTTATAAACTAAAAATAGTCTAAAATCAATCAGGACATTCTCGCTAATGTGAGAAATGCATGTAAAATTACATTAATTGAGGGTAGATCGTTTTGCTATCAAAGTTGCGACTTTTGACAATCGGAAAGAATTACAAAGTCGCCGCCAAAATCCTTCCACACCAAACGCCCCCCCCCCAAAAAAAAAAAATAATAAAAAATAAAATAAAATAAAAATAAAAGAGATTTTTTTTTTTTAATTACCAAACTTTTTATAACAGTTAGTTACTTTCATTTTTAGGCGCCGCCATTTTTCCAATTTCAGCCTTTCCAGTTCGAAGGAACGCCTAGCTGCTTGCACGTCTGCTCACTGCAGCACGTTGCGTTGGCGTTGGAAGCCGGTGGAACGGTTGTGAGTTTTAGTATTGCGTATAGGAGCGAACGCAAGTGCTGTGTATTTGAGTTGGCGCGTGCGCGGAGCCCAAAATTGCGGTCTTCGATTGGCGCATGGCGATAAGGCGCGCGCACAACGTGGGGCACGCAACTCTACCGTAAACGCAAGTAGTATTTTTATGATCCTGGGATTTTATAGTGCCGGAATCATTGAGAAAGTCTTGGCGTGTTAATTAAAATCCTTGTAACATTTTCTTAAATATGTATGAAAACGAGTGCGACTTGTCAGTGTGTGACAGATTAAATGTGTTTCTGCATTTGATTGAAAAGTATACTGTGTTAATTGTAGAGTGTTGAAAGGACTATGCTGCTTTTGTTGAAAGTGGCTTCGGTTTAGCTATGAATACTCTCGTAAAATACTTTCTTGCGACAATTTTTCTTTTCTCTACATTTCTGGTACAATTTATGTAAAATAAAATGAAAGGAAGTTTTGGGAACAATAAATATGTGGTCACACTTTGGATTCCTTTATTTGTCAAAAGCAAATTATATCCCTTTTGCGCCCCCCATTTTCGTTCTACAGCCCGCCCACGAATCCGGAAGAAGACTTTGAAGCAGCGTTACTAGAACACTCAGTTGGGAAACTCACCGTTGAAACCTGGGCCGCTTTCGTCCACCAAGACCTAAAGCCCCTCTATCCTGGGAAAAGTGGCGCCATTCATTGTTGCAAAAATGCTCGAGACACGCGCCGCGCGCCACTTCTTGGAAGAACATGGCGTCTGAAATCTAGCTCAGTGCTGCGCTTTGCCGCCATGATCTTCCCAAGGGTTGCACGTTGCACGTGCCTCGTGCATCGGCGCACCTTGCGCTACTTTTGAAACATCCAAGACCGAGCTAAACTAAAGCCCCTTCATGTTTTAAAAGTAGCGCAATGTGCGTCGATGCACGAGGCACGTGTTACGTGCAGCCCTTGGGAAGATCATGGCGGGAAAACGCAGCACTGAGCTAGATTTCAGACGCCATGCTCTTCCCAGGAGTGGCGCGCGGCACGTGTCTCGAGCATTTCCAAAACAATGAATGGCTCCACTTTTCCCAGGATGTTTTTTTACAGAGGCAGACGTGCTGAAGCAACAGTTCTACCTTGCCTCCGCACAGGAAGTACGAATTCTAGAAAAATATTGCAACGGTGGGGCAGACAAAAATCACCTCTGTGTGATATTTGCGAAGTGTCGGAAGACACCAACCATATACTCTGGGCAGTGGCGTACGCAGGATTTCATTTCGGTTGGGGGGGGGGGGGGGGGGGGGGGGAGGGGGGGGGGGGGGAGCGACCAACGAGAGTAAGTCCAAAAGAATTTCTCTCTCCCCCCCCCGCTCCTCCTGCGTACGCCACTGACTCTGGGAATGTCCGAAATACAACACCCAACCGCAGAGACTTTCCCAGCAACTTCAAGGCCTCCATCCACGACTACAAGAAACGGATGACCTCATTTTCCCCAGAGGCTCACGAGCCCGTCGAAGACAACTTCGAATAATTTTTCTTCGCTTTTCAAAGCATTCTTGACTATTAGATAGACTTTAGTGCGGCCAATACCAGAACAGCAACTGAGTATGTGTGTGTTTGTGTATGTTTTATTTTTGTGTGATCATTAACCGTCAGCTTTCTACCTCTTTCCTTCCTTTCTGCTTTCCTCTCTTTTATTTTGTTTCTCTGCTCTCTTGACGTTTCCCTCTACCTTCGGAGGGGCCATCCTCGGCATCTCCTGCTTAACAAACTCTGTTTTTTTTTTGTTTTTTTTTTTTACATTTTCGGAATACCACCACCACCACCACCTGTGACCCTCGCCGGTGTCAAGTGACGGTTTCGGGCGTAGGCTCTTCGGAATCACCTGTAGTTTCTTGCAAGTCTTGTTGAAAGTGAGATGGGCTTTGACGGTTGAGAGAGAGCTGGTTAGGGGTAAACAAACTCTTTGGCATGCCGGACGACGACAGGTACATAGTCATTGCGCAAACACTTGAAAGTAAACATTTTTGTAGACATCCACCTGGTTAGGAATGATATAAATGTAGGACAAAACAAAGACAGTGTAGGACAAAACAAACAAGGAGAAGACAGTCACGCGTGATCAAGGGGCCGAACTGGCCTCCAAACGTCGGGATTTTTATTATTTGTGGTTAGAGCCTTACTTTTTACATTCCTAACGAGGTGGATGTCCACCAATACGTTTACTTTGAACTCTGTGCGCAATGGCTATGTATCTGTCGTCGTCTGGCTTGCCAAACGATTTGTTCACCTGACCAGCTCTGTCTCATCCGTCAAAGCCCATTTGACTTTAAACAAGATTTGTTAGGAAGTACAGGTGATTCCGAGGAGCCTACGCCTGAAACGGCTAGTCCACTCCTGCGAAAGTCACAGGGCGAAACAAGCCGAGCGTTGCCTGCTTGAAGCAAAAAAAAAAAAAAAAAAAAGCCAACACTGGGCACTATGAAAGTCGACGAGGAGGACAAAGCAGTCGCCCGTGATCAAGGGGCCGAGCTGGCCTCGAAACGTCGGCATATTTGTTATTTTTGGTTAGAGCCTTACTTTTTACATTTATATAATTTTTAACCAGGTGGATTTCCACCAAAATGTTTACTTTCATGCAGGGTTATTTTTATTTTTTTATTTATTTTATTTAGTAATACTGCTAATCTCACATGGAGATCATAGCAGGTGGGGTACAATCATAATGAAACACAATACACAAAGTCAACTGTACAGGCACTCACATCCTCCGCCACACAGTAACAGACAGAAAAAAATTACTATACTAAACGCGCGGCAAACAAATCAAGAGATCCCTGCTCAATTGTCTCTTGGGGAAGCTCGTTCCACTCCACCACGGTCCGTGGAAAAAACGAATATTTAAAACAATTATTACGAGGCATGAATGGAACTATGGAAAAACTATGTCTTTGTCTCGTAGAATAGCCCTGTGAAAAAGTTATATAATCTTGCACATTAATTTTATAATACCCATGAATAATCTGATACAAAAATTTTAATCTGCACACCCGATTTCTTTCAGTGATCGGCTGGAGGCCAGCTCTTTGGACAAGATTTTGCACTGATGTCCTCCCATATGAATTAAATATGAACCTAGTGGCTTTGTTCTGAATTCTTTCTAGTTTTGTCAAATTTAATTTTGTAAATGGGTCCCATATGACGTTACCGTATTCTAACATAGGCCGAATGATAGTTTTATAAGCTAGTAATCTCGTGTCGGAAGTGGAGTATTTTAGAGTTCTTTTCAAAAAGAAGAGTTTACGAAGAGTATTCGAAGTAACATAATCAATATGCTTATTCCAGCTGAGACGGTTGGTTATCCAAATGCCTAGATACTTATATTCTGAAACCTCTACTAGGCTGTGGTTTCCTATATTATATTTAAACTGGAGGGGCTTCTTTTTGTGAGTTACTGACATAAAAACACTTTTCTCATAATTTATGCACATCTGCCAAGAGCTACACCATTTATCAATCAAATCTAAGTCTTTGTTTAACCTATATTGATCACTAGAATCATTTACTTCGTAATAAACTACACAATCATCAGCATACAATCTCAGTTTAACAGAAATATTATTCACAATGTCATTAATGAATAACAAAAATAAAAGAGGTCCCAGAACTGATCCTTGCGGAACCCCCGAGTCTACAGTCACCTTATACGACGAAGTATTGTTAAAATCTACGTATTGCTGTCTATAAGAAAGGTATTCCACGATCCAATTTACAAGTTGATCATTTTTAAAAATTTCGCGTACTTTGGTTGCTAACTTGTTATGCGAGACTTTATCAAAGGCCTTCGCAAAGTCTAAAAAAATAACATCAATCTGATTTCCTTTATTTATGGAGGATGCAAAGTCATGTGTCATTTCTACTAACTGTGTGGTTGTGGAATAACCACGCCTGAAACCATGCTGTTTTTGTGTAAGAACGGCATTCTCTTCAAGAAATTCAAAAATATGGTTATGAATAATATGTTCGAGTAGCTTGCAGGACGTACAAGTAAGCGAAATTGGTCTATAGTTGGCGACGAGTTGCTTGTTCCCTGTTTTATGTAATGGTCTAATTTTGGCCGTTTTCCAGTCCTTTGGGAGGGAGCCTTCAGACAAAGATTTTTTATAAATGATAAATAAATACTTAGATATCCACTCAGCGTACCGCCTAAAAAATGCATTTGGCAAGCAATCGGGTCCCATAGACTTTTTTTCATTTAGGTTCAGTAACATATTCAAAACCCCACTCTCACTTAAAACTAAATCTGAAATACTAGACAAAACGTTCATGCTTTATACAGCTTGGCATGCTTCCATTATCATCTGTAAAAACGGACTTAAAGTGATCATTAAATGAGTTGGCAATTGCGGTATTATCATTCATAACCAGACCGTCACTAATAAACATATTAGTGATAGGGGAGGACGGCTTAATGTGTCTCCAAAACTTTTCCGGAGAAGTTCTAATAAATTGACTAAGTGTAACGTTAAAGTATTTGTACTTGTCTGAATACATTTGAGTTTTTAATTTGTCCGACAACAGTGATATTTTGTTCTTGATCGCAAAGAAGCCATTCTTTCTATACGATTTTCTTGCTCGACTGATTTGGCGCTTCAAATGTATCGAGTCGCGCGATATCCATGGATTATGAGGGTTAATCTTCTTAGTTTTACTAGGAACAAAGCGTGATATACAGCTCTGAACAAGGTTTTTAAAATACAACCACAGTGAATTGGTACTACAACCACTAGACAGAGAAAAGCTGTGAAATTTATCAAACTCTAAGTCCAACAAGTCAAGAACGGAAACGTCATCCGCTTGTGCAAACTTTAGAACAGTAGACTCCTTCACTTTTGTGAGCATATTTATATTAGATAACGAAAAAAGCACGGCCCTGTGGTCTGAGATACCATCAACAACCTTATACTCATAATTATTTCCAACTTCGCCATTCACAGTATCGCGATAAAAATGTATCGCGATAGTATTTCACAAATACATTTCGTATCTGTATTTCTGTATCGCAATACATTCTTTTCACCAGTATCTGTATTCCTGTATCGAAATAGATCTGGAATGTTTCATTGTACCGCAATAAAAACAGGAGGAAATGTATTTCGTTACATTTCTGCCCCCCCCCCCCCTTCCCCTATCCCCCCGATAAACAAAATATAAGTGTGCCTGTCTGTCTGAAAAACTTTATTAGAGGTATATTATGAGGGAGGTAGTTTGAGGTGGCCCTGAGGGGGCCACCTCTCACAAACACTAGGTGGACTCCTCAATACAGGAGCCCATTGGCGAACGCCGCGGCTCGGGCTCGGTCAACCTGGGCCTTCTGGCTTGCCAGGTCGGAGCAGTCGAGTAGGGCTGCCTCCCAGTCCTTCCGGGTGGGGTTGGGTTTTGGGACGAGGTTTGGGGTTGATTGGCATGCCCACACCATGTGGAAGATATCCGAAGATGTCTCCGCACACTGCGGGTATTTTCCTGCATAAGCTGGATCAAAGTGTTTTAAAACTGCCGGGCACAGCAGGGTTTTGGTATAAAGACGGAGGAGTGTGCGTTCCTCCGCCTTTGTAAGGCCCTTACAGGGCTTAGGATAAATTGCGTGGCCGAATTGGTATAATTGAGTAATTTCTCGAAAAGTGAGGGCCGGATTGCGTTCGGGATTCATTTCGGAAGGGTCTGAAGGCGTTCCCCGGAGAGTGAGCGCGCGGGCGGCGTCGTCTGCCGTTTCGTTGCCTTCCAGGCCCATGTGAGCAGCAGCCCAGACGAACGTTTGAGACGCGGGGGCCCCGAGGTAGTCGCTATCTTTAAGGATGCGATACGCAAAGAGAGGAATGTACCCCTGTTCAATATTTCTGCAGGACCCTCTCGAGTCGGTGATGATGACTCGCGAGTCCTGGTCTGCGGCGGCTAGGGCGATGGCGATCTCCTCCGCATGTGTTATACTTTTTGAGCTCTGAACGTTAGGCCGTTCACCAGGACGTTTTGGTGGACGACTGCAGCCGTGTACCACCCCCCATGGTGAGGGCTGGAGGCGTCCACATAGAAGATTCCGGGTTTGGACCCATAGTGGCGGGCCAGTGCCGCCGCCCGCGCAAGGCGCCTGCCACTGTGGTCGTCACGTGTCATGTTGGCTGGAAGAGGGCGCACGTGCAGGGCGTATCTCCAGACTTCGGGGATGCGTACGCGCTCTTCGGTCAGTGTCAGGTGATGGATGTGTATAGTCGGGCTAATAGGTGGCGTCCCGACGGCGTCTTTGAAAGTCTTATATATTGATTGGTCAAGTGGGTCTCCTGGAGCTTCTCGAAAGCGCTTACCATCCCCAGGCCCATGAGGCGCTGGTTGGACGTGTTCATCGGGAGATCGAGGGCACGCTTGTACATCTTTCTGAGAAGCACTTCAAGGGCGGTCTCGTCAAACTTGCGCAGGTGGAGGTAAGGAGTCGAGTAGAGGACTCGACTGGTCACGAACGCGTGCGCCAGCCGCAAGGCGTCTTTGCACCGTAACCCCCCGCGTTTGTTGGAAACCCGGCGGACCATTCGGCCCACCTGGGCCGGCTTGCTAGAAGCAGCGTCTCAGCTGAGACTGGGTGAAAGAAAGCACTGCCAAAGCCAGCGCACGAGGTGAGCGGGACTCAAGCTGCGTCTCAAGACGCTCGCGCGCCCCAGCCTTTGCCGTACTTTCTTTCACCCAGTCTCAGCTGAGACGGTGTTCTAGCAAGCCGGCCCTGGTCCCCCACCTGGCGCAGCTTGGCTAGTGCTGTATCAACCCGCCGATGTTTGTGGATAAAGAGACCCAGCACTCTAATCTCATCGTGTTCGGGTATCGGGCCGCTGGCCAGGGATAATTTCATTTTGGTGGTGCACTTAGGTGACGGGCGAATGTGCACAAATTCGGATTTGGACGTGGAACATTGAAGGCCGCAGCGGCGGGCGTAGGCGTCCACGATCTCCGCCGCTTGCTGCAGGTTGGCCTCAATGTCCCCCACCGATTCGTGTTTGGCCCAAATGGTTATTTCGTCGGCGTACAGCGCATGCTGGACGCCTTCAACCTTCGCCAGTTGAGCCGGAAGTTTCATCATGGCCAGATTGAAAAGTAACGGCGAGGGGACCGCGCCCTGTGGGGTTCCTATCGTTCCCAGTTGATAGGGGCCGTGTTCTTCGTCTTGTATTTGGATGAGAGATTGTCGATCCGAGAGAAATTGCTTGATATATTGAAAGGTGTTATGTCCACAGTTGTTCTGGGAAAGATGGTGTAGGATAATTTTGTGTGTGACGTTGTCGAAAGCCCCCTTCAAGTCTAGGGCGAGTACTGCCTTATCGTTAAGGGGGTATTCGACAGGGTTGAGAATTTCTCGGTCGAGTTGAAGCAGAACATCCTGCGCGGACCGGTGCTGGCGGAAACCGAACATGGTGTCTGCGAATACATTTTGGTTTTCCAGAAACCCAGACAGCCTGTCCCGCACCGTGGTCTCCATCAGCTTTCCCGGACAAGACGTCAGGGAGATGGGGCGGAGGTTGTCTGTGTTTATGGCTTTGCCGGCTTTCGGAATGAAAGTTACCAGGGCGGTCTTTCATTCGAGTGGGATGGGTGCCTCACCAAGCTAGATAGAGTTGATGAAAGCGAGGAGGGTTGCATAGGCGGGGTCGGGAAGATTGACAAGCAGTTTCACAGTTATCATGTCCCGGCCCAGTGCCGTTCCTCGTTTCATTTTAGCTAGGGCCGCCTTCAGGTCGTGCAGCTGGAACGGCTGATCCAGCTCCGCGTTCTCTGAACCCGCATACGAGTGCGCGGGCCCTCGGGGGTCCTGTTGGGTGCAAAGTTACTGGTCGCGTAGTGTGCAAGCTAATTTTGAGGTATCTCCATCGAAGCTATGAATAGCTCGTTGGAGATGTTTTCGTGTCTCGGCGCGGGTTTGAGCCGGGTCCATTAAGGCGCGGAAGAGGCGCCACGGGCTCCGGCTAGACATTTGTCTGGCCGCCGTGCTACAGCGGTCTACCCAGTTCGAGTCGGCGAGTTGGGCCGCGTACTCTGCCGTTCGCTGGGTGAGCTCGGCGATACGAATTTTGAGCTTTCTATTATGTTTTTGGCGGCGCCATCTGTGAACGAGGCTTTGCCGCGCCTCCCAGAGGTGCAGAAGGTGGTTGTCCACCTCCGGCGTTGCCTCCGAGAGTTGAATATGGGTTTCCGTCGAACGGAGGTGTGTAACCAATCCTTGTGCCCACGCGTGGTATCTTTGTTTTTAGATGGAGGCCGAATTGATGTAGCTTTGCCGGAACTTATTCCAGTCGGGGAGCCGAGCTTGTGCGTGGGGTCTTGCCAATGGTTTAGTCCTTACGGTGGTATTGATGAGGCAGTGGTCACTACCAAGGGTTTCCTCGGTGTTGGCCCATTCTGCGTGTCTAATGGTTTTGGTAAAGGTAAGATCCGGACACGTATCCCGGGTAACGGAGTTACCCACTCGCGTTGGATATGCAGGGTCGGTGCGGAGAGTCAGGCCCAGCGTGGACGCAAGTTCCGCTAGCTTGCGTCCCCGCTTCTCCTCACGAACGTACCCCCAGAGCGTACTCAGGGCGTTGAAATCGCCCCCAATCACCAGGGAGTCCCTGCCCGCAGCCTTTAGAGCGCGGCTAAAGAGTGCTGCGCGAACGTTACATTTTTGAGTCTCGGGGAACAATAGATATTGAGTATGTGGAGGGGTGCATCTTGTTTCTTGAGCGGAAGGAGTGTCACCATCACATACGAATATTCAGTTTGAAGTTCCAAGTCGACTAGATTAGCCTTATAATTGTTATGCACACAGACGCAGGAAGAGGGGTCCTGCTGGAAGGTGATGTAGTTTGTAAGAGTGGCGCCGCTCCCTGGCTCCTGGAGAGCAACCACCGCCGGAAGCGAGTCGAGAGTCGAAAGAAAAAGTCGGAGATTCGCCCGCTTTGCGCGGGAGCGGAAGCCCCGGCAATTCCACTGGACAATTTGGATGGGGGTGGCCGAATTGGTTCTTGGGGAGCGCCTGATCTTAGGGCTGCTCGCCACGGTGAGTTAGGCTTAAGGGGGGATGGTAGTGACGCTGCTCCGGAGCCAGCACTCACGGGGAGGGGGGCGTCCTCCAAACCGGAGAGCGAGCAGCTGTCGTCATTGTCTACCTCTGGGGTGCGTCTAGAAGGTTTGAGAGGGCGGCCGGATACGCCGGGCCTGCGCGAGGGGCGCAGGGAGTGCGCAATTTGTTGGGCAATCATCGCGGGGATTGTCTCTTGCAATTTGGAGATGGCGTTGACCATCATTGGGATTCGGTTTTCAAAGGTAGAGAATCGGGCGTCAATCGCCGCGAAGCGGGCCTCGAAACGGGCCTCGAATGCGGCCGCCGCGCTTGATGCCGCGTTCGGCGCCACGAGCTCACTCTCCATTTCCTCAGCCGCGCGGGGGGCGGGGGGGGGGTGGGGG